>APFE030229570.1:244086-290445 GCA_000404065.3 Pinus taeda
CACATGCAGACTGGGTTTACAACATAATATGATAAGGTCGACGATGACTGTCGAATGGAATGGACACGTCAATCAAGCGCTACCCTTTTGCGAAGAAAATGGGGTGTATTGCTAAGGGTAGTTGATACGTAGTGGTCAACAGGGTGATAGAGGAAGAAGTGTACATAGAATAGCTAGAGGGCTTTGAGACTCATGGGAGGTGCACTCATGTGTGCAAACTGAAGAAAGCTCTATACAGTTCAAGCAAGCTCCCAGGGCATGGTATGGTAGGATTGATAGCTACTGGCAGCAGATGGGATTCGTCAAGAGTGACGCAGATCCTAACCTTTACTATTTGATGGTAGAGGGTGAGCCACTCATCCTAGTTTTGTATGTGGACAATCTCTTTTTGACAGGATCATCAAGGCTTATAGAGGATGGCAAGAGGAACCTGGTAGCAAAGTTCGATATGAAGTATTTGGGGTTGATGTACTATTTCCTAGGATTGGAAGTGTGGCAAAAGGAGAGAGAGAGCCATCTCATTTTTCTATGTACACTTCTTCCTCTATCACCTCATTCAAGAAGGTTGTCTTGATGTCCATCTAGTGAATTTGCCATCCCATCTGAGATGTTAGGGATATAACTGACCAGATATAAGTGTATCTGGTAATTGGGGTGAAGGTCTCCTCATAATCTATCCCTTCTTTCTATGCATACCCCTTTGCCACAAACTTAGCCTTGCATTTTTCCACACTGTTGTCTACAACATATTTGATCTTGTAAATCCATTTAGAACCTACAACTGATCTGTCTTTCGGCCTTGGCACTACCTCCCAAACATCATTCGTCATGATAGAGCTATACTCTTCTACCATGGCATCTACCCATACTTGATGTTATGCGGCTTCCTAGAAGCTGGAAGGTCCTACACCCTGAGCCACCAGTTCTTGGTACCCATGAGGTTGTTTGCATTGTCTTTTGTTCGTCCTAGGAGTTCCAATAAACTCCTCTGCATCTCTCAATGTCTGACAAACCTCTCTGCTGGCTCTTCCACTAATCGTGGGAGGTTTAGCCAGCTCCTCATCCTACCTTTGCTGCTCCATTTGTTGAGAACTGCCTGGATTTCCTGCACCTGAGGAAATACTAGTACTGGTCACAGCACTCGATCCTTGTGACTGTCCTCCTGCCTGTCCCACTAGTTGCCCCTGCTGCTGGACCAAAGGAGCTTCTGTTGACTGATTCTGATCACCTATAGGCATCTCACGAGATCTTTCTAAAGCTCGGTCCTCCATGAACCTCACGTCTTGCCTTACTACAATCTTCCTATTGCTAGGAATGTAGATCCTGTATGTGTTTGAAGTTTCGTTGTACCCAACGAAGAACCCCTTCTCTACAGTCTGATCCAATTTGGTACGTTTCTCATTTGGCATGTGACAATAAGCAATGCTGCCAAAAATTCTAAAGTGACTACTTCTGGCTTCTTCCCCATGAAGACTCCTTCTGGAATTTTCTTCCCCAATGATCTATGAGGAGTCCTATTCTGAATATATATTGTCGTGTGACATGCCTATGCCCATATAAATCTGGGAAAATCATGGTCATATAACATAGCCTCTGCAGCTCCAACAATGGTTCTATTTTTCCGCTCTGCAACACCATTATGTTGTGTATTATATGGAGTTTCCCATTCTCTCTTGATGCATTCCTTCATGCAGAAATCCGTGAAGTCTTTATCAGTGTATTCTCCACCATTATCAGAATGAAGAACCTTGATCTTCATCCCTATCGCATTCTCCACGAGAGTTTTAAACTCTCTGAAATGATCGAAGACCTCACCTTTGGTCTTTAAGAAGTAGATCCATGTTTTCCTGGAATGGTCATCAATGAAGGTGACAAAATATTCGGCACCGCTAAAAGATCTAATGGACATAGTGGCACAAATATCTAAATGTATGAGTCCTAACACGCCATCAACTCTGTTGTCACTTCTTGGAAATGTTGCCTTAGCATACTTCCCAAGTACACATCCTTTGCACACATCATCATGTTCCATGCCAAGTTTTGGAACCCCTGTTACTATTTCTCTGAGCATCTTGAGTGCTCAATGGTGTAGATGTCCCATTCTCCTATGCCATAACTCATTCATCTCCTTCCCATTTCTACTATCACTGCCTATTAGTGCCATTGGAGAGTCAATTTGTAATTGGTACAATCTGTAACTTCGAACTCCAATTTGTCTCACCTTTTTCCAGCTTGGGTATTTGACATACACTTTCTTCCCTGCAAAGTGAATATCATACCCCTTATCCTGTAACTGGGATACTTAAATCAGGTTCATACCCAATCCTGGCACATGCAATACATCTGTAGTGTTGGTGCTTGCTCATGACTCCCTCTGAAAGTCTATGGTACCTCTCCTACTGGAGGTCATTTCGTCCTGCTTTCCATAGTAATCTGGAATTCCATCTGCTCCTCCTTGTAGCTAGAGAAATATTCTCTAACCCTTGTCATGTGAGTTGATTCTCTGCTATCTATATACCAAACACCTTGTGAATTTGATCCTGATAAGTAAGTAAATTTTTCCTCCAACCTGGAAGACAAATTTGAAGTCTCTTGAATGTCACTTCTATTCATGCTTATGCTAAAGAATTTATAATGTGTTATTCCTCTTTCACCCGCCAATCGTTCTGCACTAGCAATCTGCTGCAAAACCTTCTGTGTCTTGCTAGAGATCCGCCGACGAAATAACTGAGTTGTTCCCTCTGCCTCTAGAATCACTCGAACTTGAAGAATCAAATTTTTCTGCTCCTTTCTCAAAAAAATGAAACTTCCTCAAGCAACTCGGCCTCCTGGGCAAAACACTATGCTACCCTCGGGAATTTTGGCCTGCTGCCCTTGCTAAGCAGTGAAATTCCTTTCCTTCATTTTTGAGCTCTCCAACTAATCAACTTTTCTCTGATGCCATGTGAAATTTCTATCTATTACAGTAATTGGAAATTATTCTTCTAACTGTAAATTTAATTATGCAGTTTATTTGCTACGACAAACAATGAATAAAATCACAATTGCAATTTTCACCATAAAAATACTACAAAAAATAAAAATACTAAAAACTAAGAAATTCTAGCACACATGCAAGAATTTTGACATGGATATTTTTGGACAATTGTCGCCGAAAAAACCCAATGTGGGAAAACCAATCCAATAGATGAGGGTATTATTATAATTCTTCAAAAACAATTATGAGTACAGCTATTTAGATGCTCAACTGGCAATCTAATGTGAGGAAAATACTGGAAAAATTATTGTGAGAATTTTCTCTCATTCCGCAACTAATTTCTGCCTCCGAAATTACCTCCCTAGCCTTTGCACTGAGTCTCCTGCATCACCCTCTGCGTAGTGCTTACCTAGACCATGTGGGGATTTCAACCTTCCTTCCTTTGCTTCTTCCTGGAATTGGAAAACTTACTCCCGAAATGTTGTTACCCTCCTCTTCCACTTGCTACTCACCCTCTGGCTCTATCTTCTCTGCTAAATTACTGCCACTGAGAAAATCGAACTGCCTAGGCAACTGAGTATTTGTACTGGTGTGTTCTCCATCACCACATCGATCTCCTCTTATAATCCACTGTTGGAGCACCAATGACCCAGATTAAAACTTAATCAATGGATAGGATCATCTCTAGATCAATCCGTGTGAGTTTCTAGATGATTCTCACCTTATCTCGATTAATACTGATTAATTAACCATATTCCCTAAGTTTAGACTTAGGAAATATTTAAAAAGCGGTTAATAATCTAATTGAGACACTTCTAAGAGGAATTTCTAGAAACGATTTATTGTTTTTGGAGATCTCATGTATTCTAGCCTCTCTACCAAATTTCGTGGCTTGAGCACATCCGATGCTACAAAAACTAACATGTTGTATGCTTGATATTAGTGCCTTCATAAATTTAATTCCTTTAAGAGTCATGAACTAGTTAGAAATGCAAATCACTAGGCCATATAGGAATGTGTGTGGTTTTGAGTCTTGACTCAAATTCTATTGTGGTGTATGGTATAATGAAGGATGTTAAATTTTCATTGGCTGCTAATAAGGATATTTTAGTGCTAATGGATATCGTAGTCATTGATGTGCCAAATACTTGGAGTATGTCTTTATCTAGGAAATGGTGTGCCTTTGTGGGTAATTACAGATGGATTTTTCGTATGCTACCATACCCACCATTGGTGGGAAACCATTCATTTTGTATGGAGAGTTGTACATTCTTGAGCGTGTTGAAGATATAGATCCTTTCCCTTTCCCCAAGCACTTGGGAAAGCCAAGGTTGATACACATCCCAAGGACCTACATGTAGAATGAAAAAACTTTGAGCCAAATGTTCTTGAAAGACCCAAATAGGTTGATTCATCATTAGGGAATGTCTATCAAGTTAAAACTTCACCTACAACCAAGAATAAGAAATAGACAATACCAAAATGTTAAAAAGAAACAATGGATTCAAAAACAAGGCTAGGATTTTCAAGTTGGTGACTTGGTCATTGTTGATGACAATCCATATCCTTTCAGAGTAAATGGTAAATAAAGGGTAGGATACTTTTACATTGCAAAACTTGATGGTGAACTATTATCATCCCCTATGGGAGGCAAGAGAATTTATTCATTTGATGATGCCTGATGCATTAACATATAGATATTTTCATTTCATTTGTGCTTTTGCATCATTGTGTGTGCACCCTATTACACACCAAAATGGATAACCCCATAGGAGAAAATTTTCTCCTACATTTGACAACCAACCGAACATCCACCCAGCTAGCAACCCATGACAACCACTATTTAATGATGTTATGCCATGTGCCTCCACCATTTCCATCAACCATGTGGCTCTCATCATTTTGAATTACCACTTGGATGATGGTGGGCTACTATTCAAAAGGTACTTTCAGTATTTTGCAATCGGGTGCTTATACTTATTTGTTTTGGGCATTTAGTATGGATAAAGGGGTGATCTAGAAGATTGACCAATCTTGACTATAAATCTATTCTCTCACCTTAACAAGGGATTAATATTTAGCCCTAGTCCAGTGGGACATCCCCGGAGGCCTTATGGTTATAGAGGGGCACTACTTGGAAAACCTTAATTGAGATAGTGTGTTCATTATCCCCTATACCATACTTGATAATTTCCATCGTACATTACAAGCCTCATATATCACATCCATTCTTCGGATATAACTTGTCATTGGTTCTTTGAGATTTGGCACCTGCATGCCCACACTTCTTGAGTAGGATTGGAAAATTATCGCCCTATGTGAAATTTCCACAAATTGCAGCTACTGGAAATTTATCTCCTAACTTATGCAGTTTATTTTTCTTCTATTAATTATTAACAGAAATATAGATAAACTCACACTGCAATTCTTCACAAATAAAATACGCTACAGAATAAATAAATAAAATACTAGAACTGAGAAAGTAACGTACACACACAATAATTTTGACATTGTTATTTTTGTACAATCCTCCCTAGAAAAACCCCGAAGGGAAAACCAGTGTAACAGATAAGGGTTTTATTATTATATGTTAATTTTAGATATGTTCTATGCTAGAGAGATTTATTTCAATTTCTTTTCCACATTAGCAATCATATTAGCATAAAGTAAACTGCAGATAGAACATAAATATAAATCGCAGAAGACAAGCTAAGACAAGAGGACACAAGATGTGGCGCTAGCCAGGGACAAACCCCACCATGTGGGGAAACCCTTGATCAATTCTTCTTTTATGTTCTTCAAAGTTCAGCAAAGAAGGTGAGAGAGATAATACATTTACAATAGAAGTCAATCACTTTGACTTTTGATATCGGCGTGAGATCAGTTGAAGACATATTGCTTTAACTGATTCTCTAAGGTGACTCGTTCACCTATCATAGTGCTGCATCTCGTCTATTTGTTGCACATTACAGCGTGACACCTTGCTGTACTGTCACATGTGATGAACCTTGATGACTGAGGTGCTCCCATCTTCATGCTGCTCATCATGCTGCATCTTCCATGGTCTTCTTCATCATCAAGCTGCCCATTCTCATGATCTCATTCATCATTATGCTGCCCATGCTCATATCATCATGCATCATTATGTTGCCCATGCTCATATCATCATGTTGCTTATTATGCTACCCATGATATCATACATCACGTTGCCCATACTCATATCATCATGCATCATTATGCTGCCCATGCTCATATCATCATGCTGCTTATTATGCTGCCCATGATCTCATACATCATGTTGCCCATACTCATATCATCATGCATCATTATGCTACCCATGCTCATATCATCATGCTGCTTATTATGCTACCCATGATCGCATACATCATGTTGCCTTCCTTCGGAGACAGATGCTTTGGCTTTTTCCGCAGTTCCCAGTAGTTCTGGCTTTTCCAGCAGTTCTAGCTTTTCCGGCAGTTCCGACAATTCCAGCATTTCCGGCTTTTTCGGCTTTTTCGGTATTTTTGGCTTTTCTGGCTTTTCCAGTATTTCTGGCTTTTCCGGCATTTCTGGCTTTTTCGGCAGTTTCAGCTTTTCTGGCAATTCCAGTTTTTCTGGCTTTTCTGGCAGTTCCATCTTTTCCGGCTTTTCCTTAGGATCTCTCCTCCTACTAAAACCCAAAAACAAGTAGAGAGAGGAAGAGATCCAAGTGTGTGTAGAAATGGCTTGAAGCCCTCTTCTATTTATACTAAAACATAGAGGTTGAATAGACATGACTATTGGGCTTTTGAGCCTACATAAGTTGCTAGCCGACTTAACAATTTGTCCATAACATAAATAAATTCATAATTTCATAAATACTTATCGCAATCGGATGATCTTTAGATCAATCCTACACCTCTCAATGAGAGGGATCCAATAAAAATATCAGCTGCCATAAATAATATGACCCACATGGATTTTGGCCCTAGTTTCCAATTTTAACACTATACAACAAAATCAAAGAATTACAACTGCTTGCCTATTCATTGGCAAAGATCTGGCATACAATTTTATCTCACTGGAAAAATATCTAGGAAAACCATTTTCCCTCCAATAAATTGATCTTGCCTCCAAGCCACTAGCACTCCTCTCTAGCACTTTCACTGCTGCCCAGAAATGTGTACTGTAGCCTCCAGATAATTCACACAACCTCCGAGACTCCTCCCTACAAGTCATTTTGCCTCCCTCTACCTCCTAAAGCTACTCACACCTCCTTCCGGCAACTCTTTCGTCAACTGGAAGTGGAATAATGCTCTTGCTACAAGCATTGGGGAAATAGCTATTTGCACTAGCTTAATACAACCTCCCTCCTGGAAAATTCAGCCTCCTTTCCTAACTCTAGAACATTAGAAACCTCCTGAGTATTTCTCTGGAAATTCTCAATGTTGAAACCCCTGCTACTGACTCTCTCTGGCTGGAACTGTGCCTTGCTTTCTGCAATTGACCAATTTGAACTGTCTTCCTCTGTGTCTTCGATTACTTCTCCAAACTCCATCAACTTGCTCTTATAATCCTCTATTAGGCAACCAAAAACCATGATCAACATCTCAATTGATGGCTGAGATCATCTTGACTCCATCAATTCACTTTTTCGAAAGTATCTAGAGAAAAATTGATTTCCTTCAATTAATCTGATTTAATTAACTAGTTTTTCTAAGTTATAATTAGGAAATATTTAATTATTGGCTAATTAATCTAATTAAGGTGTTTCTAAGGAGTTTCTTGCAAAAAAATCTGGGTTTTGGAGATGTCATGTTCTTTAGCCTCTTAGAAACCATAGTGACTAGAACAATTGTCTTTTACTACCAAAAACTAACACTCCCTCTTAGCAAGGAAGGTGTTCTCCACTACTCCCATCTTCTCCTTGAAGTAGACAACCTTGCCTTACCCAAGGCCTTCATGAGTAATATCTACAACCCGTTGATATGTGCGAACATGTTGTAGCCAAATTGATCCACGTTGCTGGTATCTGACATCTGTGATACAATTGGTTGCCATAAATTAGCAAACCTCTGGTAAATTTATTTCTTCACTTCTACTAGTTGATTTGACCGCCTGGAAGCTACTCAGCCCCTCCAAATCAGTTCAGTCTCCATCTGAGACCTTTAACCAACTCTGCAACTGTGTTCCGACACCTCTCCAACAAACTCGCACTATTGGAAATAGCCATGGCCTCCACTGGAAAATCAAACAATCGAACTGGAAATTACTACTCCTTTGCAAATTGATCTAATTAGAAAAGTACCTCATTGCTTCAAAAAATCCCTCTGCCGCAGTCAACTTGCTCTCCTGGAGAGACTGTATCCTTGCTATGCAAATAGATCCCCCTTTGTATTTGAGAAGCTAGAAATCTCTGTGAAGAAAATCCTCTTGTAATCACTGTCCACCATGCTATCACTTCGCTACTCTGATTCACCTGCTACATGTTGTAGCTAAACAAATTTGTGCTTCCACTACCCTACTATGATCTCACACCTTTGATGCCCCTGCATTGCCTCTGCACTTCTACTATCATTGCAATGATGAGCCTCAATCTCCCACAAAAATAACTAGGAAATCCATTTTCCTTCTAGTAAATCAACTCAGCCAGCTCTCAACTGCTCACACTCCTGCCTACAATTCACAGTGGCTAATTGGACTACACAACACTACCTTGGGAAATTTGATCTTTCCTCTATAAACATTTCCGACAGTCACTCTGCCTCCTGTTGCTCACTAAAGCTACTTGCTCTTCCTCTGTATCACCTCCCGACATTGACACATGATCTACAGTCTTTACAACACATACTAGTTGATTGTCTAACTTGCACTGGCAATTTTCACTACTTACTTTGGCCTCTTTTGCTAGAAATCTTGGCCTCCCTTCTTGACACTAGAAAGCTACAAACCTTGATGGTTGGAACTGCGCCTTGCTCTCTGTAAATGGCCAATTTGCACTACCTCTCTGCTACTTATATAGTTGGTCTTCCTTAGCAAAGGTAATGGTCCAACTAAGGAATCACATACTCAGCAACTAGATTTGATCTACTGATCAAGCCCTCCTTGGCTGTGATCTAGATCTCCTTGTTGCTCCTTCCTCGAATCCCACCCGATCTGACATACTGGAGTGTCATACTCCTACTCCCCCTAGAGGTATCGTTGATCTTTGCTTAAGCAGTTGTCTATTTCCCCTTCTTGTCTTTCTTCCTCTTAGGAAATTGGTTGACATAGTGACCAAGTTCACCACAGCCAAAACACCTGACCTTTGATAGGTTCTTCTTCTTCTTTTCTCCTTTCAAGTCTTGTCCCTAAATGGGACCCTTCTTTGCTTTTCCTTTTCTTGCAAGAGTGACATTCTCTTGCTCCTCCACCTTCACTACCTTGCCACTACTATTGGTAGTTCACTCGACCAAACTGAGCCTGAGCTCATCCTGAGTGAAATCACTCCATAGGAGCTCCCAACCTGGAAGAGTTTCTCACCTAGAAATCACCTGGACAAATATACGTCTCCTTGGTAAACCCATCGAGTGTTATATGTAGCTTGTCATCTACTACCTTCTCTCCTACTACAGCGAGTTCATCTCTAACAAACTTAATCCTAGTGAGATAGGTGGTTACATCTTTGCCCTTGTTCATCTTGATGGTCCTCATCTTTTCTGTGAGGATCATTTTTCGGTTCTCTGATGGATCCTGATATAGTTTGACGATTGCATCCCACATCTCCTTTGTTGTTCCCTTTTCTGTGATATGAGGAATGATGTGATCCCTGACTGCATCAAGGATCATCCTCTTGGCTTTTTGTTATCCCTCTTATATTCATGAAACTAGATGGGATCTGTTGGCACAACAATAACTATTGTATGAAACTCCTTCAGACTATGGTCATCCAATAGAAACAACATCTTGGCCTTCTAGATACCAAAGTTGGAGGCTCCATCCAACCTATCTTGATCTCTCAATCTTGTTGCATCCATCACTGGAAACTCTGTGAAACTCAAATAACCTGGAGAAATTAATAAACTAGGTTGAAACCCTCGTGTGCTTTCTCTTCCAGGCCTGGTGTTGCTTTGTTGTTGTAAAACCCTTTTGCTGCAAAGTTCAAACCCTCTGTGCTAGATCTTCTCTGCGAAATTTGATGTGCCTTTGGAAATCCTTTCTGATAACCTTACTGCCTGCTGCTACTCACTGAGGCAACTTGCACTTCCTCCCGATCGCCTACCTAGACTAGAAATCAAATTGCTGCCTCTAAAATTTGCATTGCCTAGCTAGCCTATGCAGATCTACACTTCAGTGCTTTGATCTCCCTTTGATGTGCACCAAATTCGCTCAAGAACTTCTATAATACGATCTGCATGATGTGAAATTTCCATGAACTGCAGCTATGGGAAATTTATCTCCTAACTTATGCAGTTTATTTGTCTTCTGTTAATTATTATCGACAAATATCGATAAAATCACACTGTAATTCTTCACAAATAAAATATGTTGTGGAATAAAAAATACTGGAACTAAGAAAACAATGCACACACACACACACACACAATAATTTTGACACCATTATTTTTGGACAATCATCCTAGGGAAAACCCTGAAGGCAAAACCAGTGCAACAGATGAGAGTTTTATTATTATTCAACAAAATGAAAGAATTAGAACTACTTGTCTATTCATTGGCAAAGCTTTGGCATACAAGTTTATCTCACCGGAAAAATATCTGGAAAAACCCTTTTCTTTCGAGAAAATCGATCTAGCCTCCTCTAAGACACTCGCACTCCGCTCTAATACTCGCATTGCTACTCAAAAATGCTCATTGCAGCCTCTGAATAATTTGCATAACCTCCAGGACTCCTCCCTATAATTCATTTTGCCTCCTAAAGCTACTTGCACCTCCTTCCAACAACTCTCCCAGACACTGGAAGTGAAATACTGCTCTTGCTACATGCACTAGGGCATTGGCTACTCGCACAAGTTGAATATGACCTCCCTACTGGAAAACTAAACCTCCTTTCCTAACTCTCAAACACTGGAAACCTTTTGATAATTTCTCCGGAAATTCTCACTGCTGAAACCCCTACTGTGAAAATTCCTTGATTGCAATTATTAGATATTATTCTCCTAATTGTTAACAATTTAATTGTTTGTGGAAATTAACGAGTAATTCACAATTGCAATCTTCACCATAAAAATATGTTGTGGAAAATAAAATTAGGAACTAAGAAACATATGCACACATAAAAATTGACACAATTATTTTGGACTGAAAAGTCCCCGAAAAAACTCCGAAGGGAAAACAAGTGCAACAAATGAGGGTTTATTTATTATTATGTAGCAAGTCTTTGGGAGTACAATAATTTGGATTCCCAACTAGAAATCCTCTGACAAATACACTGGAAAAATATCTGGGAGATAAGGGAGATATTTTTCTCCCTCTGCAAATCTACTAGCCTCCACTAGTCTGCTTGCACTCCTTAGCAGAAATGCGCACTACTGGCTTAGAACAATTCACACTGCCTACTAACTAGCTCTAGATAAGTTGTTTTTCCTCCCTCTGCCTCTAGAAAATATTTATTTGCCTCCCAGGTGATCTTTTTGGCCTTCGCAACTGAAATGACCTTTCTCTCGACACTCACAATAGGGTTTCAAGTTGCATGACCTCTCTGTAGAATAATTTTGGCCTCCTTTTTCCTGCCTCTCCAGCATTGGAAAACCACTAGGAAAATATCTGGCATCCACCTCTTGAATTATCTGCTACTCCCTCTCTCCAATGCTCTCTCTCTGGCTCAGATTTTCTCCCTTGCTGAATTACTGCAACTGGGTAGCTCAACCTGCCAAGGTAACTCACTCTCCCTCTTGTATCTTTCTCCATCCCTTCGAATTGGTCTTATTATCTCTCGTTGGAGCTTCAATGACCATGATTAGATCCTTATCGACAGCTAAGATCATCTTAAACTTGATCCAAGTCATTTTTTGGACGTTTTTAGCATTGACGCATGACCCGCATAAGACTCGTGAGTATGTGCAGGTCTGCACGTGTCTTATATTGGGCCAGGTCACCTGCATAGAACCCGTGGACAAGACTCGGACCCAGCGGGGTGATCATAAAAACCGATTGCCCGTATACAACCTGTAGGTAGCCAATGAAACCCTCATCGGACCCGTATAGGACTCATTGAGCCTCAAAAAGCATAAATTCTTCAAAATTTTGAATTTTTTTGAATTTTTTTTCTTTTTTGGAAATGAGGTGGAGGGAAAGGAAAATTGGAGGGAAAAAAATGATTTATAAGCACCTCTTTCTCTTCCATTTCTCATTCACTTGTCATTTGAGTGTTTGGCTAATTTGTATGAGCGTTGCGCAATGAAGCTAAAGGAAGTTGAAGGAGCTCTTGGAGGAGGCTAAAGGAGGCTTCATCGGATCAAACTCAGCTTCAGGTAGGCTTCATGAACCTTGTTTGAATGTTTTCCATGTATTAAATTTTGTTTTTTTGTTTTTTATTTTTTTATGTTTGCAATTTTTATTTTTATTTTTTTTTATGTTTGGCGCTGCCTGTGGCTGAGTTTTTTAGGCTAAGAAACTCGACCACAAGGCCAAAAAAAATTGCAAATTAAAAAAAAAAAATCAAAACCAAAAACAAATTAAAAACCAAACAAAAATTTAATCCAGATTTTGTTACCATGCCACCAAAGGGTTCTAGACAGTCTCGTGATCCGGCATGGGCAAATGGTCAATAAAATCATTGACCGTAATGACCACCTTATCAAGTGAAATTATTGCAATGCCACAATGCATGCAGGCATAAACAAGCTGAAATACCACCTAGCCAGAATTCCTAGGAATAGTGTGGGATGTTGTCAAAGTTGCCCTGATGAAGTCACTACCGAAATGACAGCTGCTTTGGAATCCATTAAAGAAGAAAGTTCTAAGAGGGCAAGAAGGAAGGATGAGATTGTTGGGATAGGTAGATGTTCATCTCAGAGTGAAACACAATTTCAAAGTCCAAGTATTGGTAACTCTTCTTCAAGTGTTGTGGCAAACAAGAGTATAACATCTTCTTTCTTCAGTCCTCATACAAATCCAGGATCTCAACCAACCTTGGAGAGTTTTAATGAAAATAAGAGGAATGACGCAGATATGGCAGTGAGGAGGTTTTGGTACCATAGCATTCTTTCATTCAACTATGCAAAGTCTTATTTTTATCAACCCATGGTGGACGCCATTGCAAGTGTTGGCTCTGGATACAAAGCCCCATCTTATGATGCACTTGGGGAAAGATCTAGATGAGGAGCTTGAGTGTGTCAAGGAACAATTGGAAAGCATTAAAAGCTCATGGAAATTTACAGGTTGTACAATTATGTCTGATGGGTGGACAGATTAGAGGGGTAGAACAATAATAAATTTTGTTGTAGCTTGCCCTAAAGGAACCATGTTCCTAAAAACCATTGATGCATCTACAAATGTAAAAGATGCACATTTGATTTTTTGATTGTTGGTTGATGTGGTGGAGGAATTTGGGGTTGCAAATGTTGTCCAAGTAATCATGGACAATGCAGCAAATTATGTGGCAGCTGGAAGGTTTCTTTGTGCCAAATATCCCACCATTTTTTGGACTCCATGTCCTACTCATTACATAGACTTGATGCTAGAGGACATTGGGAAGTTGGAGTGGGTGCAAGATGTTGTGCAAGAATGCAAGAAAATTACCAAGTATATTTATAACCATGCTTGGGTGTTGAACCTTATGAGGGAATTCACACAGGGTGAGCTTAGTCGCCCAACTCTCACATGGTTTGCTACAAACTTTCTTTCCCTCCAAAGCCTTTTGTATGAGCACCAAGCTTTGAGAAGAATGTTTTGTAGCCATCAATGGGTATTTTGGAAAGATAGCATAAAACCAAAAACATTGTCTGTGAAAGCATCTGTCTTTGGTGATAGTTTGTGGGACAAAGTCACTAAGATTGTTAGCTTCACTGAGCCCCTTGTGAAAGTCTTGAGATTGATGGATGGAGAGAAACCTGCAATGGGATATATTTATGTGGGCATGGACAGGGCTAAAGAGGCCATCAATACTTTCTATAAAGGAAATAATTCTAAATATCTCCCTATATGGAAAATTATTGATTCCAGGTGGGATAGGCAACTACATTCACCATTTCATGCAGCAGGAGCATATCTCAATCCGAGCTTATTCTATAATGAAGGGTCTAGCATTCAAAGAGATCCTGAAGTGATGAAAGGTCTCATGATATGTGTTGAGAAGATGTTCCTAGATCAAGATATTCAGGACAAAATCAACATACAACGAGATATATACAAGGAAGCATCTGGCATGTTTGGATTCAATTCAAGCCAACATCTCAAGGACAAGAAAATGCCTTGTAAGTGCAAATTGTTAAAACATAGCTTGTAATTTTGCTAGTTCTCTTTTATATGTTTGGCATTGCAAATTAATAACCTTTGTTGTTATTTTTTTACAGCTCATTGGTGGATAGATTATGGCATTGAGGCACCACAATTACAAGAATTTGCCATTAGAGATCTAAGTCAACCCTACAATGCTTCTTCTAGTGAGTGGAATTGGTCAGTGTTGAGCACATCCACAACAAAAAGAGAAACATGTTGGAGCATGAGAGGTTGGAGAAGTTGGTTTTCATCTACTACAACCTTCGAATGCTCACAAAACAAGTGCAACCAAAGGATACATATTCAATTTTATTGGACACTATTGATTTAGAGTCTAATTGGGTTGTGGAGGAGGAGGCCCCTGATTTGAGTTGGCTTGATGAAGAGGCTGAGGATGTCTCTAGTTTGCCATGTCAAATTGAGATTGCAAATACACCCGCCTCACAGTTGCTTCAGCCTTCTAATGTTACCACTAGCTCCACGAGGGCTTATTGTAGGCGTGGTTGTCCATGAGTGATGAAACTCAAGATTGTTATAAGACAATCATTTATCATTTATGACATATGTATTTGAATTTTGAACTTGCTGACATTTTTTATTTTAATTATGGAATCATGAGTCCTTTTCTTATTCAATATCTAAATGTTTTGCTTACAAAAATCAAATATGTTATGTTGTACTTTTATAGATATGAGATGATGTTATGAATTATTGCATATATTGTGGTTTTTATAACTTATAAGGATTGGAATTGTCATTAGTTTCTTTTTTGTGCTTAAAATTTACCATATTTGAAGTTTTTTTTTGTTATTTGACTAGTCTTATACGAGTCTTATAAGGGTCTTTCCGAAGTCTTATACGAGTCGACGAGTCAATGCCATGACGAGTCTTATACAAGTATAGGTCGTGCAACATTGGTTTTTAGAGCATAAGTCAATCTCCTTTATTAAATCACTTTAATTAACCACTTTTCCTAAGTTAGGCTTGGGAAATATTTAAATGATGGCTAATTAATTTAATTAAGGCATTTCACAAGCTTATCTCGCGAAACCTTTTCTGGGTTTTGGACATCTCATGTTCCTTAGCCTCTTAGACACAAATCGAGATTATAACACCTATCTGATGCTACCAAATCAATAAAAAACTAACACCTATAACTGACTCTTTTTGGCTGGAATTGCGCCTTGCTCTTTGCACTAGACCAATTTGCACTACCTCCCTTTGTCTCTTCAGTTACTTCTCCAAACCCCATCGACTTGCTCTTATAATCTTCTGTTGGGAAACCAACGACCATGATCACATTTCAATCGGTGGCTAAGATCATCTTGACTCCATCAATTCAATCTTCCGGAAGTATCTAGAGCAAAATCAATTACCCTCAGTTAATATGATTTAATTAACCAATTTTCCTAACATAGACTTAGGAAATATTTAATTATTGACTAATTAATCTAATTGAGGTGTTTCTCATGAAACCTTTTCTGGGTTTTGGAGATTTCATGTTCCTTAGCCTCTTAGACACCATAGAGACTAGAACACTTGTCTTCTTCTACCAAAAACTAATACCCTAGAAGATGATGTTGTTAAAAGAATGAAAAAACATACCATCGCTATAACAAAAGAAAAAGAAGAAAATAAAAATGCAAATGATGGCTAAGACAAAAGTTAGCACGTGGGAAAAAGCCTAGTATGAGCTCTATTGTCCTCATTAGCCATCACTTGGTCCCTAAGCACATGATGCTCCCTCACATCAAAAGGGAACCTTGCATGTCCTAACCCTTATGAGGGATGAAATGTCTCATCTTAAGGGGTAATATAAAATGCTACGTCATAAAGAGGATGCTCTAGCCCTTAAGCTATGAACTGTAATACAAAGCATTATCAAGAAGAAGTAAAAGGTGCCCTAGAGGGGTGTAAAAATCAGGCCGAGCAGTGTAAATCATGCCTCCACAATTGCTCCCTCCATTACATTCATGCACTCAAAATGTGGACTCCCCATTAGCTAGTTCCCTCGACCATGGCACTTGGCCATGAAGTCTTTTGCCCTTTCATTGTCACATATTTACATTGACACCTATTGATTGAGCATTTGACCTTGGAACTGTCACTTCCCCTTGAGAGTTGGAAGCACCTAATAGGGTTGACCATTAGCCACCTCTATCAAGGTAGGGAACACCTTTATGGATCTTGGTCTAGTTAGATGTCGGAAAGTGATTCTTCTTTGAAGTATTAATATGCCCTTAACACTTACATTTGGTCCACTAGATGCATATATGATCTTAGTCTCTGATGCCTAGTTTTTTTCACTTTGGTTCATGTTATTTTTTTTCAGGTTATCTAGAGATACCTAGGCCTCTTCAGAGAGATAGATGGCATAGTAGATGCAACATTGAATATCTCTTGACAATTGCAGTTAAGTAATATTGGCATTTATCTTGTTGAAATATCTTGGAAGATCTCTAATTGTTCTAAGTAAATCATCATTGGCATCCAATATCATTGGTTAATTGTTCTAAGTGGAATAAGTGCTCCCATTGTCATTTGTTAATGTTGTAAGTGGATATTCATTGTGAACTCTATATATTGGTGAATCATCGTTAAGAGCATCCTTCTTATATTTAAGCAATCGTATTATGGGAATTTGTTATCTCTTGTTGGCACTCTTGAATCTAAGCACTTGCCTTGTGGTTGAGATTACCTTATCTAAGCATTGTTAAGTACTTGATATCTTAACTTGAAGAAAACCATAACTAAGTACTTAAAGAAACATTTAAGTAATCTCACCTTAAGAATCACTCATTCACCTTGCAAATCATTCTAAGCTAATCTTGCATCTAATAACTTACCTCCAAGCATAAGCTTTGTTGATAGACAATAGGATCGGCTTTCTCAATTTAGCTTGAATGACTTAACACCTCTTTAGAGGTTAAGAAGGTGGGGAAGAGTTTATCTCATTCTCGGTGCTTCAACAACATCTTCTTAATCTTCTCATTATTTCATCATTTCTTATTCCATCAATGCCACATTTTCTGGCGACATTTTATCTCTTCGCTTTTTCATCGCCTTATCTTTTATCCTCTCACCAATACTTTATCCATTTACAAAAGCTTACTCTAGAAGAAATCCAAGTAGCTTGGTTAACTCTGCTCCTGATCCTAGAAAGGTTTTAAGAGCTCGGTGAAATGAATTACATTCTAGTAAGCATTCATTTTGTTAGTTTTTGTAGCATCGAATGTGTTCTATCCACGAAATTTGGTTGAGAGGCTAGAATACACGAGATCTCCAAAACCCGGAAATCGTTTCTGGAAATTCCACCTATAAGTGTCTCAATTAGATTATTAAATTTATTTTAAATATTTTCTAAGTCTAAACCTCAATATGTGAAAAATTTTAAATAGAAATCCTATTGTAGTGATTAATATTATTTCTTCTACTTATTATCTCAGAAATAAGTTATCCACAATATTCTTATGGCAAATATCGAAATATATCCTACTGCAGTCTTCACAATTAAAACATTGCAGAAAGTAGATGTAAGGAAAAATACAGGCACACATACAATCACAATGATAGTTAGTTTTGGACAATCGTCCCTGGAAAAACCCATTGTGGGAAAACCGGTGTAGCAAATGAGGGTTTTATTATTCTTTAGCAAATTCTCATGTACAAATTACAGCCAGCAAAATAAGAATGAGAAATTTTATAGACACTTCTTGGCCAAGTTATACCCAAGGTGAAGCACTTCTTCTTCCCTGAAATCCTTCTAATCCTCTCTGTGTCAAACTACTCTCCTTGGGTCAGTGTCAAGCCGCCCATGCAGGCTTTGCGTCAAATTGCCTCTGTGCTGCCTCTTTCTGTGTCACCTTATTCCTACTCTGCGTTTTGTTGCCTTGCACTCTCTGAATATGTTGATGCCCTTTCTCTCTTTCTCACTTGCAACTCTCCATTTGATTCAATTTTCTCTTGTCAAACTTCGACTAGTGAGAAAATCGATCTTACTCAAGTAACTGAGTATTTGCCTCTGGTGTATTCTCCAAGTGCCCATCAAGTCTCCTCTTATAATCCTCTCGTTGATCAATCAACAACCCAGATTAGATTCTAGTCACTGGTTAGCATCATTTGACTTGATCTCTACCTTCTTCTAGAAGTTCCACCCATAGTTTAGATTAATACCCATTAATTATTTTAATCTCTTAAGTTTAGACTTAGGGTCCCATTAAAAATAACTGATTATTTTAATAAAACTATTTTCGGGTGGAATTTCCCAAAAAGATTTTTGGGTATTGGAGAATGCATGTGTCTAAGTCTTCCTGCAAATTTTGAAGCCTAGAGCACATCTAATGCTAATCCAAATCAACACTCCCTCTTAGCAAGGAAAGTGCTCTAACGATATACTGCTATTGCATGTTGCTATCACTCTTAAGCATCGTCCACTGCACTGCTGATGTCTGACATGCTATCCACCAACTACTGCGCTGTTGTTGCAACTATAATGTTGCCTTTGACACTGCCACTACCAATGCTACATTTGTACTACAACTCCCTCTAAATGGCTGCATCTGTGCTGTTGTTGGCATTTCCACTGCCATCTGTCTCTGCACTGCAAACTACTGCTGCTACTGAAACAGATTTTCAACCATACCCATCCGCTCTCTGAACTGAGTGAACTGAGCTCTTCTGAGAGCCTTTGCGAGTATATCAGCCACCTGCTCTGTTGTGGGGACATATTGTAGCTGTACTGCCCCACACTAAACACAATCTCTGATAAAGTGACAACAATTATCTATATGTTTCGACCGATCATGAAATACTGGATTCTCAAATAGTTTGATACAACTCTGAGTATCGCAATGAACCTTGGTCGCTTCCATCCTTTTTCTGAAGAAGCTTACAAGCAATTTTCTGAGCCATATGGCTTCACACATAGTTGTGTTGGCTTCCATATATTCTGCTTCTACTGAGCTCAGTGCCACTGCTTTCTGCTTCCTGCTGCACCAAGATATCATCCCTGATCCAACACTAAAGCAATACCCTGAGGTACTTTTCTAGTCTACTAAATTACCAGCCCAATCTACATCAGTGAACCCATTCAAACTGACGTCCTCCCCTCGGGATTACTTCAATCATATCCGACTTTTCCGCATACATACTTAAGAATGTGTCTTGCTATTTCCCAATGCACCATTTTTGGTTCCACCACGAACTGACTAAGAGTGTTGACAGCAAAACAAATGTCTGGCCTAGTGTTGACCAGATACATAAGCAATCCAATGAGCTACCTGTATAAGGTGGGATCTACTTCCTTGTCTTCTAATGCATTTATTTTCTTCCAGTTGGTGATCATGGGAGCAACCATGGATCAGAAATCCTGCATTTTGAATCTCTTCAAAATTTATGTGGCGTACCTTCCTTGTCTGAGGAAGATCTCCCCATTCTTATGCCAAAATTCCAACCCCATAAAATAATGCATCAATCCCAAGTCCTTCATGTCGAATTCAGCTTCAAGATTCTTGTTGCAATCCTAGATGAGCCTGGATGACCCAATTAGGAACAGGTCATCTACATACAATACCAGAATAAGTGGCTCATTTTCTACCAATAAATAGTAGAGATTGTGCTCAACATCGCTCTTGAAAAAACCCAATTGCTGCAAGTTACTATCAATCTGACCATACCATGCTCTATGTGCTTGCTTGAGCCCATACAGGGCTTTCTTTAACCTACAAACATGAGTTTTCTTCTCATGAGTTTTGAAGCCTTAGAGCAGTTCTATATACACTTCCTCTTCTATCACTCCGTTCACGAATGTTTCCTCGACATCCATATGGTGAATCTCCCATCCCATTTGAGTTGTTAGGGATATAACAAATATGATAGAGGTGTATCGAGAAACTGGGGCGAAGGACTCTTCATAGCCTATTCCTTCTTTCTGAGCATACCCCTTTGCCACGAACCTTGCCTTGTACTTCTCTATACTATCGTCTGTAGCATACTTGATCTTATCGATCCATCGCGATCCTACAACTGATCTATCTTCTAGCCTAGGTACTACTTCCCAGACATCATTCATCATGACGGAGTTGTATTCTTCCACCATGGAATCCACCCATAATTGGTGTTGAACAGCTTCCTGAAAGCTAAAGGGTTCTTCAACCTGAGCTACCAAATCTTGGTATCTATTTGGTTGTCTACGTTGCCTCTTCTCGGCTTTAGGAGCTCCAACAAACTCCTGTGCATCTCTCAGTGTTTGTCGTACTTCTCTATTGGTTCTACCACTAGTGGTGGGAGGCTCAACTAACTCTTCCTCCTGATCTTGACATTCCATCTGTTGAGAATCATCTTCATTTCTTCCTTTTGAGGAGATATTGGTGTTGGTCACTATACTCGATCTAGATGTATGTCTTCCTACCTATCCTCCTTGCTGCCCCTACTACTCTTGGACTAATGGAACATCTCCTGACTGATCTTCTGCAGGCATCTCACGAGATTTCCTGAAAGCTCTGTCCTCCATGAACTTTGCATCCCATCTTATTACAATCTTCCTACTGCTAGGAATGTAGATTCTATATGCCTTTGAGGTCTCACTATTTCCTACGAGATACCCCTTTTCTGCTGTCTGATCTAGTTTACTGTACTTCTCGTCTGGAATGTGACAATAAGCCATGCTTCTGAATATCCTGAGATGACTGACTTTCGACTTCTTCCTTGTGAAAAATCCTTCGGGTGTTCTCTTCCCCAATGCTCTATGAGGAGTTCTATTATGGGTATATATTGTTGTGTTGCGAACTTCTACCCCTAGATACCTAGGTAGATCCTGATCATACAACATTAGCTTTGGCTTCCCCAACAATAGTTTTGTTTTTTCGTTCTACTACTCCATTATGCTCCAGATTATATGGAGTTGTCCACTCTCTTTCAATGCCCTCCCTTGTCCAGAAATTTGTGAAGTCTTTGTCTGTATATTCTCCACCATTATCTAAATGCATTACCTTTATCTTTTTCCCTGACATATTTTCAACAAGAGCTTTGAACTCTCGGAAATGATCAAAGACCTCATCTTGGTCTTTAAGAAATAGATCCAGGTTTTTCTGGAGTGATCATCGATAAAGGTGACGAATTATTCGCCACCACCAAGAGCTCTTGTGGACATAGAACCGTACATATCTGAGTGTATTAATCCTAATACACATTCTGCTCTATTGTTACTTCTGGAAAAAGTTGCTTTGGCGTACTTCCCTAGCACACATCCTTTGCATAAGTCATCATGTTCACTACTAAGGACTGGTACCCCTGTAACAATCTCTCTGAGCATCCTTAGTGCTCCATGGTGTAACTGCCCCATTCGTCTGTGCCATAATTCATTTCGCTCCTTCTCACCAATACAATTGTTGCTTATCAATGCCATTGGTGACTCGAGCTGCAACCTATACAACTTGTTGCTTCGAACCCCAATTTTCTTTTTCTTCTTCCAGCTTGGATGCTTGACGTATACTTTATTTCCCATGAAGTATACATCATATCCCTTGTCCTATAACTGGGACACTAAAATCAAGTTCATTCCTAATCCTGGCACATGCAGAAAATTGGTGGCTCAGATGTTGGTCCCTGCTTCTGTCTAAAATGCTATGGTGACTCTCCCTACTGGAGTACATTTTGTTCTGTTTCCCATAGTTATTTGGAAGTCCATTTGTTCTTCTTGATAGCTCGAGAAATGTTCTCGTACTCCAGTCATATGAGCTGAAGCCCTGCTATAAATGTACCAAACATCTCTTGACGTTGAATTTGCTAGGCATGTGAATTCTTCATCTAATCTGGAAGATAAATCTGAGACACTTTGAGTATCCATATTGTGCCAATTTCTGACGCTAACCTGTCCCAGCAACTGTTGCAAGAAAAACTGCGTCCCACCTGAGACAACCCTCCTTGATGAATCTTTTGTTGTGATGTTCCTTCTACCACTAACAATTTTCGATCGGAAGGACTTACCTCTCTATGGAATCACTCAGAGAGAGTTTTCCCATGAAATCAAATCTCCTTGCCTTGAACTGTGCGATCATCTAGGAGATTCGAATTTCTGCCCCTGCAGGAATTTCGAATTCCCTTCTCCTTTCAACGCTGGGTCCTCCAGCTTCTTTCTTCTGCTTACCTTTAGCTTTGATACCATGTGAAAATTTCTAAATAGAAATCCTACTACAATTATTAATATTATTTCTTCTACTTATTATCTCATAAATAAGTTATCTGCAGTATTCTTACGGCAAATATCAAAATATATTCTACCGCAGTCTTTACAATTAAAACATTGTAGAAAGTAAATGTAAGAAAAAATACAAGCACAAATACAATCACAATGACATAATTGTTTTTGGACAATAGTCCCCAGAAAAACCCAATGTGGGAAAACCGGTGCAGCAGATGAGAGTTTTACTATTCTTCAGCAAATTCTCATGTACAAATTACAGTGAGAAAAATAGGAATGAGAAATTTTACAGAAACTTCTTGACCAAGTTTTACCCCAGGTGAAGCACTTCTTCTTCCCCAGAATCCTTCTGATACTCTCTGCGTCAAACTACTCTCCCTAGCTTAGTGTCAAGTTGCCCACTCAGACTCTGTGTCAAACTGCCTCTACGTTGCCTCTTTCTGTGTCACCCTGTTCCTGCTCTGCATCTTGCTGCCTTGCTCTCTTTGAATATTTTTATGCCCTCTCTCTCTTTCTCACGTGCAACTCTCCCTCTGATTTGATTTTCCCTTGTTGAAATTCGACCACTGAGAAAATCGATCTTACTCAAGTAACTGAGTATCTACCTCTGGTGTATTCTCCAAGTGCCCATCAAGTCTCCTCTTATAATCCTCCCGTTGATCAATCAACGGCCCAAATTAGATTCTAATCAATGGTTAGGATCATTTGACTTGGTCTTTTCCTTCTTCTAGAAGTTCCACCCATAGTTTAGATTAATACCCATTAATTATTTTAATTTCCTAAGTTTACACTTAGGGTCTCATTACAAATAAATAATTATTTTAATAAAACTGTTTTCGGGCAGAATTTCCCAAAACGATTTTTGGGTATTAGAGAATGCATGTGTCTAAGCCTTCTTGCAAATTTTCAGCCCTAGAGCACAACCGATGCTACCCCAAATCTAAAAATAGTCAAGAATAGTCTAAAAGCTCACACAGATCGGTTCAGAGATGATCCTAGCCATTGATTATGTTTTAATCTTGGCCCTTGGTGGTCCAATAATGGATTATAAGAGGAGGTCGATGTGGTGATGGAGAAAACACTTGAGGAGTTCGATTTCTTAGTAGATGGATTTCCAGAGTAGCAACAATCAGTTGTCAGAGAGAGTCGGAGATCGAAGCAATGTGTGAGGGGCAGAGACAGTGAGACTGGAGGAAGTATTCCATATTCAGTGAGTACATTTGCAGAGAGGCAGAAGATCCACAGAGAAGCTGACGTTGGGACTGCGTAGTAGCTTCTATAGGCATGTTCAATTTGGTGAGAGGGAAAGACATCTTTAGTTCCAGAGGTGGGGAAGGAGTCTCAGAGTGTTGAAGAAGCATTTTCCTAGCCAGTAGAAGGAAAAACGACTTCATTAGAGACCAATCAAAGGCCTGACATCAAGAAAATTGCACAGTGCAGTGTAGAGGCTAACGCAGATGGTTCAAGGGTAGAGTTTTCTAAAGGCAGGTTGTGCCAGGTTTTTTCTGTGGGATGAGGAAATTTCTCACTAGATTTTTGCCAGTGTTTTTCTCTATAGGATTGCTAGATTTCGGCATCCAGTTGTACTCATAATTTCTCACTATTGCATAATAATAAAACCCTCAGTGATTGCACCGGTTTTCCCAAGTTGGGTTTTCCCGAGGACTTTTGTCCAAAAATAATTATGTTATAATTTATGTGTGTGTGCTAGCATTTCTCAGCTTCCAACGTTTTATTTTTCCACAAAATTTTATTTGTTAAGGGTGTAGTTGTTAGTGTCAGTACTTGCAGCCTTCCACCAGTGATCAAACATGCTCTTACAAAGTGGTCTTAGGGTGTCAAAGTCAAATTTTTTCATTTCAGTGAGTCTTCAAGTAAAAATTTGGTCACTGGCTATTAGGTCTAGGACTGTTTTCACTCCTTCCAAAGTTTTCCAAACGCTGGTCCATGTCACCCCTCAGCTGAGTGTACCATCATTCAAAGAGTTGTCATCATTATTACAGGTTCCAAACTATAATTTGTAAGTGAGTGGGTCATCTTATACCTTGTTACCTCAGTTGTCCTTTTAAGGCTCATTTCCCTTTCCTAGGATTTTGAGGGCATTTTTCTTGGTTCCATGAATCCCATGATCAAAAAATCAACAAAACTTATATCCTAATGCTCATATACCTTCCCCTACCCTTCATAGACCTTCTTAAACACTTCCCATCATTTATATCCCTCAAATTCACCATTTTCCCACAAACCCTAGCTTATTGTTACAATTTGACACTTTTTATAGGCTAGGCCTGTGTTTTTCCCTTTTGGACCCCTTACCCTCACTCAATATTTGAAATTCCACTTTCCCATGTTCCCTAACATCCCTCCCTACCTCTTAAAATTTTCCTAAGAATTTAGAATCCCCCATCCCTTCATTTCCCTTCATTCCTACAAATCCCCTGTTTTCCCTTCACTAAACCCTAATTTCCTCTCCCACGAAGCTAGGTTTCCTATGGAATCATATATATCTGAGCAGAGGAGGCATAAGGGATATCAGCAGGTATGAGGACATTTCATGTCATCAACATGATGTCTCCATGATTTGTCAAGAAGTCATTCCAAGGGACAAGTCATTCGCCACACATAAGGGCTGGTTTTTCTTAAAACTGTGTTTCTGACCAAGAAAAGATGAATTGAACAAAAGTGAGACATATTTTTGTCCATCATAGAACAAGGAAGAAAAACTTCCTTCATTTTTTACACAGGTGTCATGGTTTTGGAGAAATGTAGAAAATACAGGTGCCACAGGAGAGTTGTTGCACTTCTGGAGCGACCTTCGGAAAATCAAGTTTTCTCCTAGCTGGAGTGTCCAAATGACTTTCTTGATAAGTCAAATGACAACTAGACTAGAATAGATTTCCAATGAACTATCATGAGGTCATTTTGGAGTTTAGGAAGACCTCCAAAAGTTGTCTGCAACAACACTCTGCATTTTTTCACCCTCAATCTGCATGTTTTGACCAATGTTGGGAGACTTGGTGTTTTACTGGGCAAATGACATCCAAATTCAGAAATTCAAGTTGTTCTGGAAAATAGACAGGCATAGCTTTCCAACAAGCTATTGTTGGCCCAATTTGGACATCGGAAAAGCCTCCAAAAGTGGCCTGCAATAAGTTGTTGCGTTCTTGTTAAGAGTGTTGCGCGTTTGCCCACTGAGGTCCAGGGCCACTCAAAGCTCAGCAAAACACCTCCAAAGTTCAGAATTTTGTCACCTAAAGGCTTTCATCACATGAAACAGGTAGGTTTCTCTCTATTTTCTTTGCTCATACATTGTTTACTTGATGTATCATTGTGTTTAGTTTTTCCTAAATTAAACTAAAAACCCTAGCCTTGAGGCACCTATTTGCCTAGGCTCCCTATACCCTACTCCCAATTCACATATCCTATCCTTGAAAACCTCTATCACTGCTACCTCCCTATCATTCCTTTCACATTCCGAATATCCTTCCCATCCCCTCAAAATTCCCTCTCATTACCACATACTCCCTTCATCTATATACCCCTCCATCACCTTCCTAGGGTTTTATTTTTTACTCTAAATTACACAATGACAGAGGTGGACATGTAAGAAGAGAAAGACCTCCATGAGAAAGAAACATATTTTGAACTTATAGACTCAAACACAATGGACGATGAACAAAAACTTCAAATGGTCATTAAAGGTTAAGATGCTAAGATCAATGAGCTCCAAACCAATCTTGATAGGGCAAGATATGTTATTGACTTCCTAGAGTAGGAAAACAAGCAACTGAAAACCAAACACTTCATTGATGAAGTGAAATGCATCAAAGCACAAAGAGAAGCAGAGAAGGCTAAAGTATTGCTTGAAGAGACATTAGAAAAGTATGGTGAACTTGATGATGACGAGGACCAGCCTCCAAGACAAAGACCTAGGACTAGAGGGCTGCAAAGAGCTCTAGAACTAGAAAGGAAGAGACAAGCTGAGCTTGTTGAACAACTCACTGTTGATGAACAATGGGAAAACATGATCAATCAAGACCGGGAATATTGGCTTGATAGAATCAATGAGCATTTAGAGAATCTCTTGGCCAAGACTAAGAAGGACAATGACATTCATGGGAGGATGGCAAAGCATAATGCCATGAGAAACCAAATTGCTAGAGCCAAGCTCAAAAGAGCTCAAGCAAAAATTGAAAAACTTACCAAGCAAAAGGAGAAGAGGAGACTTGACATACTTGCTGAGGCATCCCTACATGCCTCTAACCTTTGATCAGTTATAAAAACACATTTTTGGGCATGTTCGACCATTTTTGAGCTTGGAGGAAGTTGTTGTGTTTTTCAGTCTAGTTTTTGCAGTCATGGAAGGCAAACGCGCAACGCCTTGGGTGCTGTGCTCTTTTTTGGGGCATCCAATGAGGAAATGGTCAACATTTTTGGATTCACAATGATGAGTACATGCACCCTGTGCATTTGCTAAGGTTTTGGAGCAGAATTGGTTGGTCAAAAGGTCAAAAAACACCCAAAAAATGACCTTTCTGCTCTCTTTTTGGCCTGGGCGCTAAGCAGTGTTGGGAGATTTGGTTTTTCACTGGGCAAATGAAATCCAAATTCAGAAATTCAAGTTGTTCTAGAAAATAGATCGGCAAAGCTTTCCAACAAGCTATCATGGGACCAATTTGGACATTGGGAAGGCCTCCAAAAGTGTAGCTAAAGTTGAAGAGTGCGCCTACACTTGGCGCTGCGCATTTGACACTTTGCCCAAAATTCTGCAAATTCGACCCAATTTTCACTTCTACCATGGCAAATGATGTTTTTACCCTTCTAATTGATAAGTTGAATGTAATTATGATGCTTCTAGAGATTACTAGAGTAAATTCATTAGGTAAAACAAGTTTATGAGGTGTAATGTATCAGTTTGTTTGGATTAGGGATAAGTCACTTTGACCACCCTATTTTCTTGCTAGCAGTTTAGATTTTGTTGGAAATAGATCCTCCTCTCATGATTTTGACTCCTTGAGCTTAGGATGAGTTGTTTGGGGTCTATATGATGCTTTTCCTCAATCATTGTAGTGGTTGGACTCACTGGGATGCTTATGTTTTGATTAGATATCATTTTGTATTAGTTACAGCAGGAGATTAATGAAAAATTGCAGCTACTTCTTTGGGATCCATGTGGTATGATGCTTAGTTCAGTTTTTCTTTTGTATTCATGTGTTAGAATGTATTGTTGACTCCATTTCATCATTTCATTGCCTTTATGTGAATGTATACAAGTTTGAGAGGCAGAATCCATATATTTGATGCTCTGTTTTGGGCAGACATTTCACAGTCTATGTTTTCTTCAGTTTAGGAAGAATCCATGTGGGTTACATGCTCTTTCGAGCTCCTCACCTGTCTTTTCACCTCATCCATCAAACCCTAAGATTTTGATCATTGTGCCTACCTTACCCCATCGAACACCCTGTAGTTTTGACCTAATTTCCTTGCCCTAACTGTTTGCCTCCTCCTAATCCAGAAAACCCCTCCAAAATCAAATCAAAACCATGTGCTAGTATACCTAGCCTAATATTAGTTTCTTGATCCAGTCATTTTGGTTGAGATCCTTACGAAGAGAGTGCTCTCCTGGCCTAGTAGGGCTAGCTACTTGGCTAAGTATGGTTTGTGGTTACCTTGGCATTGCCTTCCTTCAGCCTGAGGTTCAATCCAGGTGCTAACAGTAGTGATTTCAATATTTTTTATAGCAAATAAATTGTTAAATTAATTAACAATTAGGAGAAATAATACCAGTTTCTACAATAGGATTCCATATTGGTATTTTTACACATTTTTCTTAGACAGGAAGCCCTCCCTGATATCCATCTGCTTTTCCCTAACTAGCTTTTCAGTCTTCTCCTTTTGGATTTTGAGCTAGATTCATGCTCAAGTGGCGACTCCACTTCTTTCATTTCTTACAAGAATTTATGCTAGAAGCTCACTTCTTGTGGGTCTCATGATTTTCTTGAACAAGGATCTCTCTCTCGAGCATCCATTTGGCTCCTCTTCCCCTTTAAAACAAGTCATCATGAATGACTTGTTCGCCCCTTGTTGTTTTACTAACGTTCTTCATGATATTTTGAGAATTGCCTTTGATAATTTGCCTTCTTTCACAGGGAATGATGCCATCATTGCTAGAGATTATCTTGAAAAGTTCACTCATTGTGTGTTGAAGTTTTGTGGTCATGCATATGATAAGCATGAAGATGTCAAGATGCGACTTTTTTCCGTTCTTTGGAGGATGATGCTCATGATTTTCCTAACACTTCTTTTTATTCTTTACAAGCTCTCATCAATGCTTTTAAGGATAGATATGAGGATTAGAAGGATTCATCTTGTGCAAATTACAATATAAAGGAAGATGATCCTGTAAGGAACTTAACCAGCATAGAAAGTGTTCAAGAGAATGCTCCACATCAATCTTTTCCATATTGCAAACATTGTGACCATTCTCATGATGAATCCACTTGTGTCATTGCAAGAAGAATCCTTGATAGTGGAAAAGCAGGGACAAGTTGTCAAATTGGTATCAACAATGAAAAAGAAAAAAATAAGAAACTTATCAATGAGCTAACTCAAATGATGAAAACAATGGAACTTAATCAAGTGAAATTGAGAGCAGATCATACCAAGGAAATGAGATCCATGTATACCAAATTGTTAGCCACTGAAGAAAATCATAACGAGGAGCTAAAAATCATGAAAGTAAATCAGTCCAGTCAAGTGGCCACCACACAAAATTATTTGATCACCATCGAAGCAAATTATAAGGAGGAAATGAGTTATATTAAAGGAAATCACGATAAATTGATAAAGGACATGAAATTCAATCAAATATCTCTTTAGAACAGGTTACAAGTAATGGAAGTTACTCAGTATAATCAAAGGATCACCTTTCAAGACATGAATACCATGGAGGAAAATCATATTAGGGAAATCAATGCTATAAAGGATGAACATGCTAATCAAATGAATGCCATGATAATTGAGAACATCACTCTACTAAATAAGCTACAAATAATGGAAAAATCACAATTCTAGGAACTCCAGTTCAGACTAGAGGCTCCAGAGCACAAGCCTCCTAGTTTGTTGAAGAAACATTCATCTTATTATGAAGAAGTAATTGATTCCGCTGAGAAATGGTTAAATGAATATGATCCAGGCAGGAAGGAAACTAAGAGAAGTTAGATTGACAATTGCAAGATTGATCTACCGACCTTAACAGAGTAGGTTCATAAAAATAAAGAAGAGCATGTCACAAAAGTCTTGGATGTCCCAAATTTTCTATATGAGCATTTTCCAAATCAAGAAGGAAGTTGTACGCCAACCACATCATCATCAACATCACATCCTGTTGGAAGAAAAAAAGTAAAAAATGGAAGATAAAAAGGAAGACGTTTGATGCATCTGATGGTGTAATATCCCTTTTCAGGGATACCCCTCAAATACAAGCAAACTCTAACCATAGATGGACTCTCAAGAGATAAAAATAGCAGTAGTGCAACATACAATAATGTATACATGGAATATAAGCAGATACTCAAGAAATGTTGAGAGAAATCCTAAGCCATTTTATTATACTGAGTAATGGAAAGAGTACAAGAGGTGATCAGAAAAATAGCACCTCGACTTGCACAAGGCAAGTGAAGAAATACACTCAGAATGGGAATGAAATGGTCTCTCTCTGAATTGCGTCCAAGCTACTGGAGAACTACTGTGCTGCTGCTACTGCTGGAATCAAGTGAGGATTTTGGGTTGTTCCCCTCCTCAAAAAATGCTAAAACTCTAGAATCAGCCTCTGCTCAATAAACCCAGAAAAGCCCAGAAAGCTTTTTTAAAATAGTTGACCCCCGAAACTTTGCCAAAATCCTCCAAGATGCAAGGGTTGATCCCCTGCTCAATCTCCCAGCTCAAATCCTCCACAAACCCAATCCGGAACTCCTACCCAGAGAGACTGTGTTCTCCTCTCTCAAGACTACGCAGTCATCAAGATGCTCAATTCCTCCTCAACTCCAAAAGTCGATCCTCGTGCAAAAGACCGATGAAACTACCTTGCCCGAGCAGGCACTCGAAGTCCCCTAGGGCTAAGGGTGAGATCTCCAAACAGAGACACTCGATTCACTAAACAGTGCTGCAAACAGGCTAAACAACCAGCATGCTCTAAGTTGAAGTGACTAGCTCAAGTGCAACATAATCGAATGCCAAAATGAGGAGGTTCCTCTCTCTTTTATAGCATTAGCCTCTCTCAAAACCCTAAGGCCCACCTCCTCCAACGTAGCCTCTCTCTTGCCACATGCTCCTCCCCATCTACACAGTCCCTCCAAGTGTCTACGTGGGCCCCTTCTCTACGTGGTCCTTTGGCCCCCTTGGCTCCCCTTTTAAGTCACAACGTTGTGCTACTAGGGAGTGACTTTATTCAAAAAGTGAGTTATGTCCCCCTTTCCTCACCTTTTTATTTATTAATAACTATAGAAGGCAAAATTGAGCAAAATCAAATATTCCAATTAGCCATGGCTAATTAGGAATATTACAGTTTCGCTCCGCAAAATTTTGCTTGTCCTCAAACAACTGAAGTGATGGATGCTGCAAAATTTTCTCACTCTCCCAAGTGGCATCCTCATCCGGTAAATTCTTCCACCTCACCAAGAATTCCCGGACCGTCCTGCTCCGCAGTTGTCTTTCCCTGGTATCAATAATAGCCGTTGGCTGCAACACCAAATGCCCCTCATCATCCGTGGGTGGTAGCTCATCTATTACTGTCACCTGCTGCCCCAATGCCTTCTTCAAGCATGATACATGAAAAACGTTATGAATCTTTCTGCCGTGGGGCAACTCCAACTCATACGCAACCTGTCCAATCCTACGTATCACCCTGTATGGCCCATAAAAGCGGGGCTTGAGTTTCTCAACCCCCTTCTGCTTCAGTGACGATGGTCGATATGGCTGTAATCGTAGGTAGACCAAGTCCCCTACCTCAAACTGTCTCTCCACCCAACCCTTGTCAGCATATAGCTTCTGCTAGTTCTGTGTTGTAGCCATATTATCCTTGAGAGCTCGGAGAATATACGGACTCTCTTGGATCCAAATCTTGGCTCTCGGAGCCTTGCTAGCACCAAACATCACGTCAGCAAAAGATAAAGGATGATATTCATACAAAGCATATAATGGTGACATACCAATGGACATGTGATGTGTAGTGTTGTAGCAGTATTCCCCCAGATGCAGCCACTTCAGCCATGCTCGCTGCTGCCCACTGACATAGTTACGCAAGTAGCCCTCCAGCCACTTGTTAACTATCTCTGTCTGCCCGTCCGTCTGTGGGTGATAACTAATACTCGGTGTCAACTCCGTCACCACCAACCGGAAAAGCTCCTGCCAAAACCCGCCCATGAAACGGCTGTCCTTGTCACTATTGATGATCTTAGGAAGACCATGTAGCCTGAAGACCTCTCTGAAGAATAGCTCGGCCACCTACGCTGCTGTGTAGTGTGCGGATATGGTGAAAAAGTGTGTGTACTTTGTCAATCGATCAACGACGACAAAGATACAATCCTTGCTCTGCACCATGGGCAACCTTGTGATGAAGTCCATCGAAATACACTCCCATTTCCCCTCCGGAATGGGAAGAGGCTGCAATAATCCTGCGGGATGGCTCATCTCCCCCTTGTTCCTCTAGCAAATATCGCACTCCCGGATATGCTGGAGTACTTCCTCCTTGAGGCCCTTCCATGAGAACCTCTCTCTAATGGCCTTGTAGGTTTTGGTAAACCCCTAATGGTTGACCAGTGGTGAATCATATGATGCCTAAAGTATCTTCTTCTTAAGCTGAGATCCCTTAGTCAAGAAGATCCGGTCCCTATAGTAGATGATCTCATCGACTACCCTGTACCTGTCATCCGCCAACTGCCCATCCAGAACCTCACATGCAAATTTGTCCTTGGAGTACTCTACTAAGAGTCGAGCCCTCCAGTCTGTGTCCAAGCTCATAAGAGACAACGTGGCTGGTCTACGTGAAAGGGCATCTACTACCACGTTGTTCTTACCTTTGACATACTCAATGTCAAAGTCATACGCTTGGATCTTATTGATCCACTTCTGCTGCCTCTCCTGTAGTTGTTTCTACTCCAAAAAGAACTTCAGGATGTTGTGATCAGTCCTCACCCTGAACCTGTTACCCACTAAATACTGCCGAAATTTGGCCAATGCATGCATAATGGCCAGCATCTCTTTGTCGTATATAGAATACAACCTCTCATGTGGAAGGAGCTTCCGGCTCTCAAAGGCTATAGGGTGACCTCCCTACATCAACACTACGTTGATCCCCTCTTCCAACGCATCACACTCCAAAACAAATGGCTGCGAAAAATCCGACAATACAAGCACTGGGCAGCTGCCAAAGGCTCGCTGCGCTATAACCTCCTCGAGCGTGTCAAAGGCTCGCTGCGCTATATCCGACCAAATGAATGCCCCCTTCCTCGTCAGATCAGTCAGGGGTGCAGCAAGTTGTGAGAAACTCTTGACGAACTTACGGTAGTAGGTAAAAATGCCAATGAATCCCCGAAGTTCTATCACGTTCCTCGGCTCCAGCCAATCTCTGATGGCCCTGATCTTCTCCTCGTGGACTCTCACTCCGTCCACCCCTATGATGTGTCCCAAGTACAACATCTCCGTCAACCCAAACTCACACTTGGAGAGCTTGGCATAGAACTGTTGCTCCTCCAAGATGCGCAACACGTCTCAATGTGTTGGAGATGCTCCTCTTAAGTCCTGCTGTAAATAAGAATATCATCAAAGAACACCAACACAAACTTCCTTAAATAACTGCGGAATATGTGATTCATACAGCACTGGAATGTAGCTAGGGCGTTGGTTAGCCCGAAAGGCATCACCAAAAACTCAAAGTGCCCATAGCAACACCTGAAGGCAGTCTTGGGAATGTCCTGCTCCCTCATGCGAATCTGATGGTACCCAGATCTCAAATAAGAAATGTGCTCCTCTCAACTCATCCATCAACTCATCGATCCTGGGTATGGGGTACCTATTCTTCAGGGTCTTCTTGTTCAGGGCCCTATAGTCAATGCACATCCTCAATGTGTCGTCCTTCTTCTTCACCAACACCACGGAAGAAGCAAAAGGACTCATGCTCGGCCAAATGTGCCCAAGAGCTAGCAACTCCTGAATGGCCTGCTCAATCTCATCCCGATAGGCCTGGGGATGCCTATAGGGGGTAGTAATCACTGCCTGTATGCCCTACTCAAGCTCAATGGTGTGCTCAAATCCCCAATCCGGTAGCTATCCCGGCGGAATCTCCCCAAACACTGTGGCATACTGGTCAAGGATGCACTGTGTCTCTGGGTGCACCGTTTGTCCTATAGTCCCTACCTCTGATGCACGCAGCTCCACTACCCACTCTACGTCTCCCTTCCGGAAGACTGCCTCCATCCAATGAGCCAAAACAGTCTGAGGCGGATATGTGTGTTGTTCCCGTATCTTCTCATGCCTCCCTGTCCACTCATCATCCCACTCCATCTCTAGGGCCTTCCAATCTGTCATGACCTTCCCTAGAGTGATAAGCCAATGAACACCCAGTATCATGTTGGTGTTCGGAATATTGACCACGAAAAAGTGGTCAGTCAGTGTGTAGGTGCCCATCGTCACTGATAACTCTGGGACATAACGAGCACAAACCATGGTCTGATCTCCTGGGACCAAAACTATAAAGTCAAAGCTCTCTGTCTGTATACCTCTCTGCTCAACCATCTGTGCATCGATGAAGTTGTGGGTTGCCCCATTGTCAACCAAAACTGATACTCGCTGGCCACGTACTGTCCCCCGTACGCGCAGCGTCAAACACTTGGGAACTCCTCGCAATGCTGCAAGGGCCCCTCCGATAGGTTCAAAAGCTCCACCACCTGCTGCTGCTGGTGGAGGTGGCAAAGGATCCTGCGTGGCATGACTATCTCCTACCTCCACATCATCCTCCTCATCCTCTTCCCCGCTGCTCTCGGAAAATACCTCAATAAATGTGCTTTGCCAGCAGCACATCTATGTCCCGATGCCCACGACTCTTGATAGGTAAAGCACAACTGCTTCTTCTTCAACTCCCTCCTGGCATCATCATCAATCTGTGCTCGTCCTGGATTCCCCTTTGGAGGCGAAATCCTCACATCCTTCCCCTTAGGCTGGAAAGCTTGTCTCTAGGGGTAAGGTGTCCGGGTCCTAGGTAAGGCATCCTGTAAGTCCCGGGTCCTGCTAATAGCATCCTGGAGTGTGGCTGGTCTAGTGGATCTAACTAGACCCCGAAGTGGCTCTGCTAACCCCTCAACAAACATGTAGATCCTCCATGCCGCGGATAGATCTGGCACCATCACTGAAACCCTCAAGAAGTCTGCAATGTAGGTCTCTGGGTTCCCGATCTGTTTGAGCCTCGTCAGTTCAACAAAGTGTTGTTTCGAATCCCTCTGGTAAAACCTTTCTATCAATCTCCTGGTGAACTCGACATATGTCGTCACTGTGGAGTATCTGAGTGTAACCATCTCATGGAACCACCAGTCCTAGGCCTCACCATCCAAATGTAATGTGGCCACCTTGATGGCCTCTGTCTCCGACAATTGGTTAAGCTGGAAATAGATGTCCAGCTTCTCCACCCAAGACTTTGCCGAACTGTTTGATGAGCCATCAAAAGTAGGCAAGTGGAATCTACTAGCTGTGCGGTGGGTATCTCCATCATGATAATGTCGGTATCCTTTATGATGGTCACGGGGTCTATTATCCCGCTGGCGCTGAACAAAGTCTCTGAATGAGAGAGCATCCCTGAACTCTTGCCCATAGGCCTGGTACTCTGCAAAATAATCACCCATATGACCAGGCTTTGCCTCCTGCTGGGCTCTGGCCCCTGTGTCTGCTCCTAGGAAAGTGGGCATGGTAGAGCGTGTAGGGGCATGTTAGGCCATCAGCTGAGTAGTATCATGCTGAGTGGCACCCTGCTCTGGCAAATGGTGGGACGTACCCGATCCCTCACCAACCTAGAAAACCCGTGGGTTCTCACGCTGTCTAGCCTCCACCGCCATGAATCTCTGCCCCATCACCTCGATCTGCCTCGACAGATCCTACATTGATTTGAGGAGCATGTCTGCAAATCTCTTCCCGTCCTCATCTGCCATCGGATCCTCCTGCTCTGCGTCCACCACAGGCTCCTCCTGTTCTCTGTTCACCATAGGTTCCTCCCGTTCTGTGTCCACCACCCGAACACAGTCTCCCTCTCCGTAGGTGTTCTCCAACCTATGCTCAATATCTCTGTATTTCCTACTTTTGTAATAGATGTAGGGCTTCTCCTTCGGTATCATAGACTGCTAGCTCCATAGGCTGAGCCAGATCTATGCTCTGATACCACTATAATATCCCTTATTAGGGATATCCCTCAAACACAAACAAACTCCAACCAGAGATGGACTGGGAGGGCGTTTACCATATATGTCGCCTCTGAGAAGAGGACGAGATCTGGAGGCTACTTGGTCCTTTCCAAACTCTGTCTAAGAGTATAGGAGAAAAACAACAAGTGGTATAGTAGTCGGGAAGCTCAAAGAGATAAAAATAACAGTAGTGCAACAGACAATAATGTATACATGGAATATAAGCAGATACTCGAGAAATGCAGAGAGAAATGCTAAGCCATTTTATTATACTGAGTAATGAAAGAGTACAAGAGGTGATCAAAAAGATAGCACCTCGACTTGCACAAGGCAAGTGAAGAAATACACTCAGAATGGTAAGGAAATGGCCTCTCTCTGAACTGCGTCCAAACTGCCGGAGAACTGTTGGGCTGCTACTACCACTGGAATCAAGTGAGAATTTGGGGTTGTTCCCCTCCTGAGAAAATGCTGAAACTCTGGAATCAACCTCTGCTCAATAAACCCAGAAGAGCCCAGAAAGATTTCCTAAAATAGATGACCCCTGAAAATCACCCCCTTGAGGATCTACGCTATACCTCAAGGCTCTGCGCTGCTCCTGAAGAGAAACCTCCAAAACTCTACCCGAGACTCTGCCAAAATCCTCCAATATGCAAGGGTTGATCCCCTGCTCAATCTCCAAGCTCAAATCCACCACATAAAACCAATCCGAAGCTCCTACCAAAAGAGACTGCGTCCTCTCCTCTCAAGACTGCACAGTCATCAAATGCTCAGTTCCTCCTCAACTCCAGAGATCACTCCTCCTGCAAAATACTAATGGAACTACCTTGCCCGAGCAATTACTCGAAGTCCCCCGAGGCTAAGGGTGAGATCTCCGAACGGAGACACTCAATGCACTAAACAATGCTGCAGACAGGCTAAACAGCTGGTGTGCTCTAAGTCGAAATGACTAGCTCAAATGCAACATAATCGAATGTCTAAAATGAGGAGGCTCCTCTCTCCTTTATAGCGTTGGCCTCTCTCAAAACCCTAAGGCCTACCTCCTCCAACGTAGCCTCTCTTGCCACGTGCTCCTTCTCCATCTGTGCAGTCCCTCCAAGTGTCTACGTGGGCCCCCTTCTCTATGTGATCCTTTGGCCCCCTTGGCTCCCCTTTTAAGTTACAACGCTGTGCTACTAGGGAGTGACTTTATTCAAAAAGTGAGTTATGTCCCCCTTTCCTCACCTTTTTATTTATAAATAACTATAGAAGGCAAAATTGAGTAAAATCAAATATTCCAATTAGCCATGGCTAATTAGGAATATTAAAGAAGGATATGACAACCAGTGGCTTGAGGGATCAGGACAAGTTGGACGGAGCTTCCAGCTACGTCAACTGGAAGGTTAGAATGTCCTTCCTTCTAGATGAGCATACCCTCAAGATGTATGTTGATAGTGTGGTAGTTCTCCCTGCGGATGCAAAACCGCTGAAGAAGTACAGAGCTAAAATGGCAAAGGCCAAGAGGATGATCCTAGATGGAGTCAAGGATCACGTGTTGTACCACGTTGCTAGCAAAGAAACTACTAAGGAGATGTGGGATGCTTTGGCCACATTGTATTAGGGATCTTTTGAGCAACGAAAGATGTACTTGGAACAGAAGTTGAGATCTGCGTTGCTGGGCATACACCTCAGGATTTAGATTTAATGAGACTAGCCCTAAATTCTGTCTCAGATGAGTGGAAAGTCTTTGTTCAGAGTATCCTGGGCAGAGCAACATTGCCTAATTAGGATGAGATGAGGGCAACTCTAAAACAAGAAGAGTTGAGGAGAGACCTGGTCAAGGTCAAACTTGATGGAAGCAACAGCAGCAGGGGCAACAGAGACAAAAGAAGGACGTCTCCAAGGTGAAGTGTTTCAGATGTGGCGAGATGGACCACTATGCATCCCAGTGTCCCTTGAAGAAAAAGGACAAGGATGAGAAGCACGATCCTAAGGTTGCAGCCGCAAAGATCGAACAGGGGGAGTAGTTCGCCATGACAGCCAAGATACCTCTAGGAGGGAGGTGGGCTAATATAGAACTGTACTTCGATAGAGCTACAAATGGGCAAGATCCTTGAGGACCCCACCTCTTGGATCATCACCTTGCTACGAGAGCCCATGATCAGTAGTAGCGGGATGGAGGAGTTTTTAGTTGGTGCCACGGAGTGTTGGAGTGATAGATGCAGTAGTTAGCAACGCTAGAACTTGAGCAACGCAGAGCTGAGAGGCAACAGTGCATGGAGGCACAGTGCAGAGCTTCAGCAGCGCAGTGGCTTCAGAAGACAGCGTGGGACTAGCAGTAGTTAGGCTTTCAGCACTGAGGTGTATCCACAGGATACTTATCCAGTTTTGGGTGTTTTCAGTTGTATCTCTCAGCAACTGAGTTGTAGTATGAATGCAGTGTTAGAAGTGGCAGTAATAGTAGCATAGCAGATGCAGCATTTGAGAGGGAGCTATAGTACAAATGTAGCATTAGTAATGGCAATGTCAAAGGAAGCAAAACAGTTGCAGCAGTAGCGCAGTAGTTGGTCGACAGCATGTCAGACATCAGTTGCGCAGAGGACAATGCTTCAGAGTCAAAGCAGTATGCAGCAGGCTGTCGCAGTATATTGCTAGAGCACATTCCTCGCTAAGAGGGATTGTTGATCTGGGGTAGCATCGGATGTGCTCTAAGCCTCAAATTTTGCAAGGAGGCTTGGGCACATGCATTCCAAAGAACCCAGAAACTGTTGTGGGAAATTCCTCCCAGAGACGATTATATTAAAATAATTAATATTTTTAATGGGGTTCTTAAGTCTAAACTTAGGAAAATTAAAATATTAATGGGTATTAATCTAATTGTGGGTGAAACTTCTAGATAAAGACGGAGATCAAGTCAAAATGATCTGACGTTTGATTAGGAGTTAATCTAGGCCGTTGGTTGTCCAACAGGAAGATGTAAGAAGGGGCTTGAGGGTCATTCGGCAAATACACCAACAGATCAATAGATTGAATTCCGAAGTGAGAAGTTCTCAGGAGGAATTCTGGTTGAAGAGATCTTTTGCAGTAGAGGGGCAGGGACAGTGATCCAGAGGAAGATTTCCAGATTCGGAGAGGCAGTAGCAAGAGGCCAAGTTATTCCCAGTGCAGGAACGCGAGTGTAGGAACTCGCAAGTGCAGGAACTCGCGAGTGCAGGAACGCAAGTGCAAGAACGCGAGTGTAGGAACGTGCAAGTGTAGGAACTTGCAAGTGCAGGAACGCACGAGTGCAGGAACGCAAGTGCAGGAACGCGTAAGTGCAAGAACGCGAGTGCAGGCAACACGAGTGCCGAGGTTGCTTAGGGAATATCTCTACCAGATTTTCTTGATGTTTGGATTGCCAGTTGGGCATCCATAGATGTAGTCAGATTTCACTGTTGCATAATAAAATAAAACCCTCACTGCTGCACCAGTTTTCTCAAGTTGGGTTTTTTCAGGGACATTTTTCCAAAAATAATGGTGTCATATGAGTTTGTATTTCCTTGCTCAGTTTCTATGTTTCAGAATCATATTTAATTTGGTGTAGGTTGCTTCAGTGATTTACTTCAATGTTTCAAGAAAGAATCTGAAATAAGTTTGTAATGTAATTTACAATCTAGGTAAAGTAGATTCAGTTGGTTGCAATAGGAATCCTGAGATTGTTAGATTTAGGAATTTTCACAATAGAAGGGTCCAGCGGTGCACAAAGATGTGCTACTAGGTGCAGTTGTATGCCAGGGGACACAAGGATACATGGTTATATGCAGTAGTGTGCAGGGCCACACTGCAGACTGAGGGAGTGCTACTTCTAGGGATATCCTTGATGAGGATGTCAAGCATGATATTGGGGTGGACATACCTAGGTTGGGAGAGGGGATCGGTCACAGGACGGGTTGGGAGCTTCCACACAAGTTCTTTATCATACCCATTGGAACCCATGCATCTTCCACTCGTTGGCACCATGTGCAGTTGAGGGGAGCCTTGTTGTGTCCGATCCAAAACCACCGTGAGGATAGAAGGACTTGGGGGATTTTCCTGAGACGATGTTATGAGATTCAATGCCTCAAGAGAACGATACATATTCTCTAGTGGAGGAGCAGGTCAGTGTGCGAGTTGACAGCCATAGGTTGGGAAATGAGGTGATCTTCTGCAGGGGTGGCATAATATTCATCATTGAGCCTACACATGGGGAGCTAGTCACAGGGGAGACCTGTGCCACTCATTCCACAAGGCATGTCCAGATCCTGCATGAGCTGAGGTTATCATGTATCACTGAAGCAATTTTCCAGTGGATTTTTGGGCTCCAAACATTGTATTGGGACATTATCGAGAGGGTGGATGGCAGACTTAGTGGTGATGGTTGGGAGGAGTAGGATGGATCCACGTACACTGAGTCAATTCCGAGTATCGAATACTGTTAAATTATGGTATGTTCTATGCTTAGAGCAATTTACTTATTTTTCTTTTTATTAGCCACAGATTAGCAATCACATATACATTAAGTAAAGTGCAGATAGAACATTAAATGATCAACCGAAAACAAGCCAAGACAAGAGACACAAGATGTGGCAGCTAGCCGGGACAAACCCCAATTTGGGGAAACCCTTTGATCAAATCTTCTTTTATCTTCAATAGTTCAGCAGAGAGAAATAGTACAAAATCTGAATTCTGTAATTCTATATCAGAAACAATAGATCAGAAAAGTCAAACTTGGTCAAACTAGCTAAAATTGACCTCTAAAATACTTGGTCAATTTCTGGTCAACTTGTCCTCAAACAGCCTGAAGAAACAGCCCTAGAACGTCCCCAAAAGTTCAGTCAAAGTGCAGATTTCTGAAGTTAACTGCAGCCCTAAACTAGGGCAACCAATACTGGTCAAACCAAAGGTCAGATCACCTCGATTTTTGTGCCAAAAATTGCGGACTGCCTAGGAGAGGCAACCACACCCAATCCACACTTCTTGGAAGGTCAACGCCGGTAAACGCTAGTCAAAGATGACTTGCTGTCCTGTTTTTGCATCCTCTTTGCCCTAGGACGTCTTCCTTTCAGCCACATATGTGAGAAAGAGAGAGAGACTCTTTCTACACAGGAGAGAGAGGGAGATGTGTGTGAGTGTAAAGTGTCCAAATGAGGAGAATCCTCCTTGTATTTATATGCAAAACATTGAGGTTGAATAGACATGACTGTTGGGCTTCTAAGCCTACATAAGTTGCTGCCTGACTTGACAATTTGTCCATAATCAAAATAAATTCATATCTTCATAAATACTTATCGGAATAGGATGATCTTTAGATCAATCCTACACCTCTCAACAAGAGGAATCTAAGAAAAATATCAGCAGCCATAAATAAGGTGACCCACATGGAGTTTGGCCCTAGTTGCCAATTTTAACACTCCCTCTCAACTAGGAAGAACTTCATCTACAATCTCTCAGACTATCACTGCTCTCCATCGATCAAATGCACTATCCTGTACAGCTTGACCCCTCTCTGCTTTGTTCTGTTTTGCTCTGCTCTGCTCTACTCGAACTATGAAGAAGAATAAATGACCGAGGATGTATCATACCATACTCCACCGACTCGAAGTCAGTCTCAGAGTGTGTACCACTCTCACTAATCCCAGATCAATATCATTTATCCCAGATCAATGGAGGTCATCCTAGCATAGGGAGTACGGTAGATACAACGATGCGTCCATTGATAGAACTACTATGGTCCCTATCCTCATTTCCCTGCTCATTGATCAAATGAGAGGTACTTCTCATGAGTCCCAGACTGCATGGGTAAGATGCCTCGCCAGGAGAACGAATCATCCTGTCCAAAGGAGAACGAATCATCCTGTCAATGGATGCCACGGAGAACGAATCATCCTAGCCCACAGTCGCCACGGAGAACAAATCATCCTGGCCCACAGGAGAACGAATCATCCTGTTCCACAATCGCCATGGAGAACGAATCATCCTAACCTACAAGAGAACGAATTATCCTGTTCCACAGTCGCCACAGAGAAAGAATCATCCTGGCCCACAGGAGAACGATTCATCCTGTTCCACAGTGACCACGGAGAACGAATCATCCTTTTCTACAGTCGCCACGGAGAACAAATCATCTTGGCCCATAGGAGAACGAATCATCCTGTTCCACAGTCGCCATGGAAAACAAATCATCATGTTCCACAGTCGCCACGGAGAACGAATCATACTGGCCCACAGAAGAACGAATCATCTTGTTCCATAGTGCACCACCAGGGGAGGGTGAGTCGCCCTGTGGTCGTATGTTGCTCCAGTAAGTACCCCAAGCCCCCCAGGGCTCCCAAAGCTCAATGCATGCAACATGCAGGACCCTTATAAGAAGGTCCTTCAACAACTCCAAGTCGTTCGGGAAAGTTACAGATTTGACCTTTCCCCGGGTCTTTGACAAAAAATGTCTACAACCTGTACATCAGTCTCAATGTGATGGAGCCTCCTCGCTCATTGACTTACCATATCCTAGATAAGGCAGTATTTGATGTCTATCTGCTAGAGCAATTATCGAATACAGGATTCCTCAATAATCGAATCCCACCTCTGGTTGTCACAGAGAATCACAGTGGTATTCATCATGTGTACAAACAGCTCACTTAAGAGCTTCTGCAACCATGCAGCTTCACACGAGATCATACTCGTAGCTGCGTATTCAGTATCAACAGTGCTTATAGCAACCGATTTCTAGTTCTTGCTCATCCATGATATCGAAGCAGAATCCAAAGAGAACCAGCACTAAGAAGTGCTCTAGTGATCCTCCACACTGCCTACCCACTCAACATTCAAATAATCATGCAGTTTCATATTTCCGACAGTGTATCTCAATCCATGAGAGATTGTGCCCGGAAGATATCTCAGAATATTCTTGGCAACAATCAAGTGAGGCTCAACCAAATATGAGCTCACCATGCTAACTGCAAAACATATGTCCAGACGGAAGCTAACCAAGAACATCAAGGCGAATGCGTTTATGAAACTCAGAGGCATTCCCCAAATCTGGTCCAACATCACTACCATATAACTTCTAAAAGTTAATATCCTCGAGGTAGTCACAGGCTTGCAGTTTATCATTCCACATTCAGAATCCAACTCGCTCTTACTTTTGCAAATGAGAGGGTCTGCACCTGTCAGAAATAGGTCGTCCTCATAAGGTGTCGATATGAGAGGTCTATCATCCACAACCTTCGAGTAATGCTTTGGATCGGTTTCACTCCTAGTGAATCTCAGCTTCATCTGACAGTTATCAATCCTCTCATACTATGCCCATGGAGTTTTGCTTCAAGCCATAGAGAGCTTTCTTCCACCTGTATACATGAGATTCCCGATCATGAATCTCAAACTCCTCGGGTTGTTCCAAACCTATGGACCTGCTACATGAGGGGAATGGTCCCCTTGTAATATTTTCCTTTGGTACATCTCAGACATGTACTTTCATGCTCTTTTTGAATTCAGGCATCCCTGTCATCATCTGACTCACAGAACTTCGGTGCTATGTGTCAATGGACATGGTCCCCAGTGGACTTCCTGCAACTTGATACAACCCTGAACTCAAAAACATCTTTGAAAATTCTATTTTCGAACACGTACCTTTCCATCGATGAGTGCCACCCTGAAACCTTTGACTTCCATTGCTAAAATGGACACCAGGTTCTTCTTGCGATCAGGTACATAAAAGAGATTCTGTAAATGAATTGAGTTACCCTCATTCAATTGAGGGATAACATTCCCTACACCCCTTCCGGGATAGGTGGCATTGGCTCCAAGTATAATCCCACAATTGTTTCCATCTCTACCAAATTAGAGAGTGCACCCATCTATCCGATGAAGTGCCTTGAAGCACTACAATTAATAAGCCAGATTCCCAAAGAATCTGAAGGAGAAGGCCAATACAAGATAACGCTTCTTTATCTTATCAGAAACAACATTTGATTCTTCATACCTGGGGTTCCTTGCTTTCTTTGAAGAGTCGACCATTTCCTTGATGACCTACATTACCTATCATTCCTTTGATCATTAAAGATGTCCCTGGAATGATTGTTATCTTCATCAAGAGATGTGTCTTTGCCACTCGGAAACTCCTTCACATAATGGCCGAACTTATTGCAACCAAGGCATCCGCCTTTCCTTCCACCCTTAGATCCGAACATCCCAATGAAGTGATCTTTAGGTAGGCCATCAGAAACTTATGCTACGCAATTTTGATAATATTCTCTGCATCAACTTCACCCTCAATGAATTTGAAGAGGGATGAGGAATCCACTAATCCTTTTGTCCTTTCCCAACTGTCTTCAGTGATTGCTCTTTCACTCTTGCTTGGGCATTGTCTTCACCTTAACTCTGATACCATGTTAATTTTAGGTATGTTCTATGCTTAGAGCAATTTATTTCAATTTTCACAGTTAGCTCCATATCTTTTCCAGATTAGCAATTACATCAGCATTAAAGTAAACTGCAGATAGAACATAAGCATAAATCGCAGAAGACAAGCCAAGACAAGAGGACACAAGATGTGGCGCAAGCCAAGGGCAAACCCCAATGTGGAGAAACCCTTGATCAATTCTTCTTATATGTTCTTCAATAGTTCAACAGAGAAAGAGAGAGAGAGAGTACACTTACAACAGAAGTCAACACTTTGACTTATCTAGATAAGAGCATAGATCATCTCTAAGAAGATGATACATGAGATCAGTTGAAGACATGTTGCTTCAATTAATTCTCCAAGGTGACTCCTTCACCTATCGTTGTGCTGCAGTTCGTCATCATGCTGCACCTCACCGCACTGCGCCATGTTGCACCCACCATCACTATGCTGCATCTCATCCATAGTTTTCAAAACCATTTTAAAAAACCGGTTACCGGTCTAACCGGCCGGTTAGCAAGGCCGCCGGTCTAAACCGGCCAAGGAACCTGGTTGGAAAGGCCTATTCACCCATTTTTTGCCCTAACCGGTGAAAAACCGGCCGGTTTAGGACGGAACTGGCCGGTTTGTATCAAACCAGCCGGTTCCGTCCTAAACCGGTCGGTTTTAGGCATGCCCATCGAAACTTGCAAAAAACGTACTCTTCGTTGTGGTTTAGGGGTTTTGGGGGGAAACTAAGGGTGTTTTCCCTCCAAAAACACCCTCTCCAAGCCTATAAGAGGCCCCTCTCACTCTCATTTGTCTCACACAACTGATTTGGAGTGTTTGTGAGTGTTTGTGAGTTTGTTTGTGAGCTTGGAGAGTGTTGAGTTTTTGCTGAAGCAGTCATCTTGGAGTTGGAGTTGGAGCTATTTTGGAGATAGCATGTAGCTGTCAGTGGAGTTGCCATCTTCAAGAGGAGGCTAAGGAAGCTAGTTTGCATATCCAGGTAAGGATTTGCACTTGAAAATTCCTCATTTGAGTCTCTTGTCCATGAATTATTATTTTTATGTGCTATAAACTTCTCACTTCAATGATCTATCATCTATGCTATTAACTCTCTAGTTCTATGCTATCAAATTTTGTAGCTTGCATGTGCATTTTTTTTCCTACATTTATCATTGGTTTTCCATGTTCCTTAGTTGTAATTTTTTTTTTAAATGGCGGATTTCTTTGCAAATTGTTATTATTTCAAGCAAACATGGCTCTAAAAGGAAAGGATAGTGCATGGGCTCATTGTGATGTAATTGATGGAAAAATGATATGCAAATTATGCCATAAATCTATTGGAGTTGGGGGTATTCTTAGGTTGAAACAACACTTGGCTGGGATAAGAGGCCAAGTAAAGCCATGTGATGCACCAAATGCACTGTTAGGTCCTATTAGGGCAGAATATATTTCCAAGCTTGAAAAATTCTATGAGGATAAGGCTAGGGAGAAGGCCATCCAAGAAGACATTGCAAGGAAGAGGGAATTATTAGAAGCCATAAAAGAGAGTGGGTATGATGATTATGAGATTCAAGGCTCCTCTTCTATCCCTTCCACCAATGACCCCTTTCATTATGTTCATCCTTCTGTTGGCCAACCATCAAAAGGAATAAAGAGAACAAACATCCAAAGTTATTTCTCATCTTCTGCCAACATTGCCTCTTCTAATCCCACTTCATCCTAGCCATGTTCTCAACCCACTTTGGATCAACATTGGAAAAGACAATGCAAAGAAACTTCTCATCAATACATTGCTAGATGGTGGTATGATTCAGATATCCCATTTAACGCTGCTCGCTCACCTTATTACCAAGCTATGTGGGACTCTGTTATAGCTGCAGGAAAGGGCTTCAAAGGCCCTAGTATGCATGACTTGAGGGGAGCTCTTTTGCAAAAAGAG
>APFE030229570.1:290598-304482 GCA_000404065.3 Pinus taeda
TGAGCTTTTGGATAACATTATTCAGGAAGTTGGGGAGCAGCATGTTGTGCAGGTCATCACTGATAATGCCTCAAACTATGTTCTTGCTGGAAAGATGCTTGAGACCAAATATAAGACCATATTTTGGTCTCCATGTGCTACACATTGCATAGACCTCATGCTTGAGGATATAGGCAAAGTGGAGTGGGTAAAAAACACTATAGAGCATGCCAAGTGCATTACAAAATACATTTACAACCACTCAAGGGTATTGAGCCTAATGAGGAAACGCACTGGGGGCAAAGAGCTTGTTAGGCCTGCAATTACAAGATTTGCAACTCACTTCCTCACATTGCAATGTCTCAATGGTCAACATAAAAACTTGCAGAAAATGTTTTCCTCTGAAGAATAGTCTGAATCTCAGTGGGCTCGTAGACCAGATGGAAAAGACACCAAAAAGAAAGTGTTAGACACTTATTTTTGGAAAAGGTCTCTAGAGGTTGTGAAAATTACCGAGCCCCTTGTTAAGGTGCTAAGGTTGGTGGATGGGGAAAAATTGACCATGGGCTACATTTATGAGGCTATGGATCAGGCAAAGGAGCAGATACGGGCAGCTTACAAGGACAGGTTAGCTAAATATGGCCGTATATGGGAGATCATTAATAATAGATGGAACAATCAACTCCATCATCCTATACATGCAGCTGGGTATCTTTTGAACCCAAAGTATCACTATAAAGATCGGCTAGGAGATCTGCATGATAGGGAGGTCAGAGCTGGATTGATTGATTGCTTAGAGCGCATGGTCCCTAGCCATGCAGACCAGTTGGAAATACAGATAGCTTACTGTTTTCAACATGGCAGGTGGTACTTTTGGCAAAAAATTGGCAAAGATGGCAAGAGATGTGGACCAACCGGTAAGCAATTCCAATTTCCATTTTGTTTTTCTTTTCAAGTTAAAATTGTTTACGTTCTTTACAATTCAAATTATAAACTATGTTACTAATTAATGTCTTTTTTCTTTGCAGCAGATTGGTGGGAGTCATTTGGTGGCCAGTGTCCTCAATTGCAAAGGTTTGCAATTAGAGTCCTCAGTCAAACTTGCAGTGCTTCAGGGTGTGAGCGCAATTGGTCTGTTTTTGAGCGCATACACACGAAGAGAAACTGTTTGGAACAAAAACGGTTAATTGATCTTGTTTTCGTGCAATACAACCTTCGACTAAGGAGGAACCAAATGATGAGTAAAACACCTGATCTAGATCCCATTGTGTTGGACGATATTGATCCAACATCAGAATGGGTGGAGGAGACTGAAGATACTTTGTTTGAGGTTGATTTTGATATTGACATGGCTTTAGCGGAGGATGAAGCAGATTATGTGGCGGCATCAGAACCAGGATCAGTAGCGGCATCAAGGAAAGGCAAAGAACCAATGCAAGGCACTAGTCGTGCAGGTCGACAAACTCGTGCTTCCATTAGGTCCACTTCTATTGTCATTGGTGGCATTGATACTGAGGTTGCAAATCAGGCTGAGGCATCCTCAGACTCTGAACCGGATGATGTCTATGTAGCTCCTGATGATGATCCTGTGTCTAGTAGTGGTGATGAACTTGATGATTAATCATGTTTACACTGTAGACTTGTAGTAGGACTGTAGGCCAATGGCCTCATAGCTTGCAACATTGTTTTTGGACTTTATAGGCCATTTAGAGCCTCATTTCTTATGTATTTTGCTATTTTGTCGATGATATTTATTGCACTCGGTGCCATTTTGATATATTCACCTTTACATGGTATATAAATGGGCAAACTTTGCATATTTTGTCTCTATTGGCTTGGAATCATGGTTTTACATCTTAAAAATAGTTTTGTTTCATTAAAAATTAATTATTTAATGTTTTTTTTTTAAATCTGTTCGTTTAGACCAAACCGGTCCCGCTTAGACTGGTTTCGGTCGGTAAACCGGTTCATTAGGTGGACCGGTCCGGTCACCGGTTCCGGTTTTAAAAATTATGATCTCATCACGCTTCATTAATCATGATTGTACCCATCACTGTATTGCATTATGTGCAATTGTTGCACCATGTTGCGATCCTAACCTATGTGTTGGTTGCACCTTGCTTACTTGTTGTCCCTTGCTTGTTGTCCCTAGCATGCTTGTTGTGCTTAGCATGCTTGTTGTTGCATGCTAGTTGTCCCTTGCATGCTAGCTGCAACATTGCATGCTTGGTGTATTTGCTGCTAAGTATCATACAACTATCCCAATGTTAGTTAGTTGTCCCTTGCATGCTGTTCTCCTTCGAAGACAAATGCTTCAGCTGTTTCGGCAGTTCCCGATAATTCTGACAGTTTCGGCTGTTCCCGACAGTTCTGGCAGTCCCGACAGCTCCGACTTTTCCGGAAGTCCTGACAGCTCCGGCTTTTCCGGCAGTTCCGGCTTTTCCGGTAGTTTCGACAGTTCTGGCATTTCTGCATTTTCGGCGTTTCCAGCAGTTCCGGCTTTTCCAACAGTTCTGCCTTTCCTAGCTTTTCCGGCTTTTCCGTCTTTTCCAGCAGTTCTGGCTTTTCCGACAGTTCCAGCTTTTCTGGCATTTCCGGTTGTTTTGGCTTTTCTGGCTTTTTCGACAGTTCTGGTTTTTCCCGCAGTTTTTCCAGCAGTTCCAGCTTTTCCAGCTTTTCTAGCAGTTCCAGCTTTTGTGGCATTTCTTGCAGTTTCGACGTTTCCGGCAATTCTGGCTTTTCTAATAGTTCCGACTTTTCTAGCTTTTCTGGCTTTTCCGACTTTTCTGGCAGTTTCGACTTTTCTGGCTTTTCCAGCGTTTTGAGCAACGTAAAGCTTATTCTGCCATGACTGCATTTAGATCTAGGGCAGCGTATATCCTAGGGCACTCCCTCTAGCTCTCATCTTCATCAAACCCAAAACAGGATGAAATGAGATCACAAGAGTGAGTGTGTGTGACAAATGACTTCAAGTCCTCTTCTATTTATACTAAAACGTACAGGTTGAATAGACATGACTGTTGGGCTTCTGAGCCTACATAAGTTGATGGCCGACTTGACAATTTGTCCATAATCAAAATAAATTCATATCTTCATAAATACTTATCGGAATCGGATGATTTTTAGATCAATCCTACATCTCTCGATGAGAGGGATCCAAGAAAAATATCAGCTGCCATAAATAAGATGACCCACATGGAGTTTGGCCCTAGTTGCCAATCTTAACAAAGCAAAACTAGACTAAGGTTCCCCCTTAGGGTAAACAACTAGAGAAAGAAAAATTATTGACAAGATTGAAGTGGATGTCCACCAAAAAGATAGATTTTGTGGCAAATGCTATCCCCTTGATGTTTAGGCTCTTCAATCCCACAAATTCTCCTTGCCTAGGGATTCGCACAAAGCCCTAGTCAATTCACTTATCCTTGAAGGGGCCAAATTTAGAGGAAGAAAATTATGGATTTAAACAGAGTTTGATCACCAGCCAAATGGACTAGAGCCTTATCCCTTGGGGGTATGGAGTCAATGATGGTTCAAATTAGCCAAATCGTCTCTAAGGAGGCTGAAATTTTGATGCCCAGGCAACAAAATTCCAACAATTACCTATGCAATGGAAGATGGATTTTCATGGGAGAGCTACCATGAGTTCACCACTAAGTACATTCATTCATATGTTATGTATGAGTAATGCATGTAGTAGATCACCTAGTTAGCATCCAATAGGTTTTCAATAAATTAGGGCACAATTGCAATAACTAGAATCAATAATATTCCATACATTAGACATGAAAATAATAGATATTCAACATTTATATACACTTACAAGATACATGAAAAGATTCCATTCCATTCGCCCAAAGAGTAGCTCCAAAGTATAATGATTTAGCTCCAAATCTCAAAATGCATCAAAGATCTTATTTTCTCCACAAGTTCAAGAGGTTGAAATGCACAAAAAAGCCAAACATCCAAGTGTGATGTGATGATGAGATACAAATGAAGGCCTCCTCTATTTCTATGAGGAGGTCAAGTTTTAATTTAGCCTATTAGCCCCTTAAAAGGATAAAATAATGGACAAGTAACACTCTAGGTCACAAGTTGAAGTAGTAGCCAATGAAACGAACTCAATTTAACCCACGTGTGAGCTGAAATAGAGAATACGATGATGTCATGCTAGCGTAAGCCCTCCAAGGGCCAACGTTGAGGGCTAGGGGTGCCATGAAGTGTGTAAAAAACCTCTAAAATAATCTCCTAGGGGTTGGCCCCTAGGTCTTTATCAAACTCCCTCTATGGATTCCAATTTTGTTTTTGGGGAATAAAAGGCAGCCTCATGCATCTCCACATGGTCAAAATGCTTGTCTTAATGCTCCAACATTGAGGGCACTCAAGGTGGTGCTAGCCCTCCCGTGTCTCAATGTGTGAGACTCCTCTAGTCCCTACATTTAGCTACCAACCTTCAAGAAATGCTAAGCTAGTTGGGGGCATGCCTGGTCCAGGTGCATCATCCCATAAAATTCATCAATGTGGGGCAAAGTGTTGGAACGTTGTGGGTGTTGGGGGTGCCCATGGTGCGATGCACTATTGTTCGAAGACCCTTGGCTCTCAATGCCTCACCTGTGCATGCCAATATGCTCCTCTAAAGGACTTGAGCCCTAGTTAAGTTTCCCAAGCCATGATGAAACCACCTGACAATTACACAAAATATCCAGTGGTAGCATATCTACATCACCAGGTATATTTAATCATTTTGCATCTAAGTGAACAAAGCTTGCAAGTAACGACCAATTTGGCACTTCAATCAAAGCTTCATGTCCATAATCAAGGCTTTTGAACTCCTTCTAGTGTAACCTTCCTAAGTCGGATTGGTTTATAGACCACCCTATTAGGTGTTTCCAGCCCCTACGAGCAAATGACGTGTCCTTGGTCCAACCTTTGATTGATAGGTTGTGAAAATTCCTTGTATGCAACAACTAGATATTTATCTTCTAATTGTTAACAGTGTATTTGTCTTCTGAATTATTATTCAGCAAACAACGATAAATTCATTAATGCATTCTTCACAACAAATAAACATTGCAGAAATAAAAATATAGAACTAAGAAGTAAATGCACACACAAAAATTGACACTATTGTTTTTGGAAAAAGTCCTTGGTGTGAAAATTCTATCACTGCAACATCTGATTTACTTTTCTTACTTATTCTTCAATAAGTTATTTCTGAAATTCCTTAAATAAACATTAAAATAAATTCTGCTGCAAATATCACACCGTAATACAGAAACAAACACATGTACAAGAATCAACACATTGACACAAAGATTTTGGACAATAGTCCCCGGAAAAACCCAATTTGCGAAAACCGGTGCAGCGAGGGAGGATTTTATTAATCAGCAATTCTTCAGTACAACAGGGTACCAAACTAGCTTACCCACAGAGAGAAAAGATTCCCCAACACTTCTCCTAGTCCCAACATCAGCTTGCCTGATCTCTGCGTGGCTCCCAGACACTCTGCGTCAGCCCCTGCTTGACTGCATCAGCCCTGGGCCTCTCTGCGTCACGCACGTAAACCCTTTAGTGACTGTGCAGTCTCCTGTTGCCTCTACGTCTACCTAAAATGCCCTGCGTCTGCCTCTCCTGCCTCAGCGCTGGTCTCCAATGGCTAATCCCTTCTCTTTGTTCCGTACTTGTTGCCTCTTGACTGCTCACCAGACCACTAGTTTGAATTTCTCAGCTATCTTCCAAGTGACCCTCAAGCCTCCTATTATACTTTTCTCGTTGACAAATCAATGGCCGAGATTAAGTCCCTAATCAACGGCTAAGATTAACTCTAGCTTCATCCATGACTTTTGGACCCTTCTAACATGGTTTTATATTAATTCACATTAATATTTTATTTTCCCTAAGTTTAGACTTAGGAACTTCATTAAAAATATTAATTATTTAATATCCCCCAAACTGTTTAGAATTTGCCCAAACCAATTATGGGTATTGGAGATCTCATGTGCTTTAGCCTATCTACCAATTTTCGTGGTTAGAGCACATCCGATGCTACCCCAAATCAACACTCCCTCTTAGTGAGGACTGTTCTCTAGTAATACTCCTCACTAAGTATCACCTTGATCATTCGGCATCGGTCCCTGTGCTAATGCTACACCTCCCTGCCCAACATCCTCCGCACTGTTGCATCCTGTACTGCTGCCCATGGCTCTGCTACTACAACTTTTTCATCTGTACAACAACTCCCTCTGCATCCGTGCTGCTTCTTGTCCTTTCTCCCAACACTGCATCCGCATTGAAACTCCCTCTACACCCGTGTTGTTATCACTCCCATTTCTGCTACTGAAACGGGTTCTTTACCATCCCCATCTTTTCCCTAAAGTAGTCAAACTTTGTCCTTCCAAGGGCCTTGGTGAGGATGTCCGCCACCTGTTCTCCTGTAGGAGTGTAGCTCAACTGTACAACTCCTCATTGGAAACAATCCCTGACAAAGTGACACCTGATATCAATATGCTTTAACCTATCATGAAACACTAGATTCTCAGAGAGCTTGATGCAACTCTGATTATTGAACATGATCCTGGTCACCTCCATATTCCTTCTGAATAGGTTCACAAGCAGTTTTAGAAGCCATATGGCCTCACACGAAGCTGTGCTTGCCGCCATATATTCTGCCTCAGATGAGCTCAGAGTCATGGACTTCTGTTTCCTACTGCACCAGGAGGTCATTCCTGATCGAATGTTGAAACAGTACCCAGAGGTACTTTTCTGATCCACTGAACTTTCCTAGCCAATCTGCATCAGTAAATCCACTCAATCTAATATACTTACTACTGGTGTACAAGAGTCCATAATCGACTGTTCCTTGTAAAAACCTAACATGTCTAGCTGTTGCCCAGTGTGCTCTTTTTCGTTCCACCATGAATTGATTGAGGGTGTTGACAGTGTAGCAAATGTCTGGCCTGGTATTGACCAGATACATCAAGGACCCTATGAGCTTCCTGTATAAGGTGGAATCAACATCCTTGTCTTCTGATGCATCAATATTCTTCCAGTTGGTGATCATCAGAGTAGCCATGGGTCTACAATCCTCCATCCTGAATCTCTTCAGGATTTCGGTATCATACCTCCCTTGCCCAAGGAAGATCTCTCCCTTTTGCTGCCAAACTTCCAACCCTAGGAAATAGTGCATTCGTCCCAAATCCTTCATATCGAATTTTGTGGCTAGATTCTTCTTGCAGTGCCCGATGAGCCTGGATGATCCTGTCAAAAAGAGATCATCCACACACAATACTAAGACTAGCGGCTCATTCTCTACAAGCAGATAGTATAGATTTGGATCTGCATCACTCTTGACAAATCCCATATTTTGCAAGTAGCCATCGATTCGACCATACCATGCTCTAGGTGCCTATTTCAGCCCATACAAGGTTTTCTTCAACCTGCATACATGAGACTTCTTCTCATGTGTCTCAAAGCCCTCTAGTTGTTCAATGTATACCTCTTCCTCTATTACCGCATTCAGAAAAGTTGTTTTGACATTCATCTGATGAATCTCCCATCCCATCTAAGCTACAAGAGATATCATGGTCCTAATAGATGTATACCTGGCTACCAAGGAAGGTCTCCTTATAGTCAATTCTTTCCTTTTGAGCATACCCCTTAGCCACAAACCTGGCCTTGTATTTCTCAACACTGTCGTCTGCAGCATATATGATCTTGTAGATCCATCTCGAACCTACCACTGATCTGTCTTGAGGCCCTGGCACTACCTCCCAGACATTGTTCACCATTATGGAGTTGTACTCCTCTACCATCGCGTCTAGCCAAACATGATGCGTAGCTACCTCCTTGAAACTAGCAAGCTCTCCATCCTGAGATACTAATGCATAATATCTATCTGTTTGTTTCCGCTCCCTCTTATTGTTTCTTAGCGCACCGATTAAGTCCTCTGCATCTCGCAAAATCTGACAAAGTTCCCTACTAGTTCTTCCTCTGCCAACAAGTGCTTCTGTTAGCTCCTCGTCATCCTGAGAATCTTCCTGACCTGAGAAAGAATTTTTTACTTCCGTTGATTGAAGAGGCTTAACCAGTGGCTCCTCTTTTCACAGCTCCTCGGAAGGCATCCCATGAGATTTTTTGAAAGCCCTGTGCTGCATGAACTTTACATCTCGTCAAACAACTACCTTCCTACTCCCTGGAAGGTAGATTCTGTATGCCTTAGCGTTCTCGCTATATCCCACTGGATATCCCTTTTCCATAGTTTGATCTAGCTTCTTCCTCTTTTCCTCTGGTATGTGGCAATATGCTAAACTCTCAAATCTCTTGAAATGACCGACTTTAGGTGTCTTCCTTGTGAAAACTTTCTCTGGAGTAATCTTGCCCAATGCCCGATGAGAAGTCGTGTTCTGAACATAGACCGTTGTGTTGCATGCTTCTCCCACGGGAAATTCGGCATATCCTAATCATACATCATGGCCCTAGCTGCTTCTACAATAGTCCTGTTCTTTCTTTCCGCTACGCCATTCTGCTCCGGATTGTAGGGAGTTGTCCACTCTCTTCTAATGCCCTCCTTAGCGCAAAAATCAGTGAAGTCCTTATCGACATACTCTCCACCATTATCTGAGCGCAAAACTTTTATTTTCTTCCCAGTCAGATTCTCCACCAGAGCCTTGAACTCTTTGAATCGACAGAAAACCTCGTCCTTGGTTTTCAGAAAATAAATCCAAGCTTTCCTTAAGTGGTCATCAATGAAGATAAGGAAATACTTGGCACCACTAAGAGCCTTGACGGACATCAGTCCGCAGATATCTGAGTGTATCAATCCTAGTACACTCTTAGCCCTATGTTTGCTTCTAGGAAATGTTGTTTTCACATACTTTCCTAGAGCGCATCCTCTGCATACATCATCTCGTTCCGTACTCAAATCCGGAACTCCTGTTATAGTGCTCCTGAGAATTCTCAGAGCTCCATGATGCAAATGACCCATTCTTTTGTGCCATAGTTCATTCAAGTCCTTGTCTCCATGATTGCCTATTAGTGCCATTGGTGATTCTAGTTTTAATCTGTACAACCTATTACTTTTGACCCCAATCTACACTTTCTTTTTCCAGCTCTGGTGTTTGACATATACCTTCTCCTTGATGAAGTAGACGTCATAACCCTTGCCTTGAAGTTGCAACACAGAAAGTAAGTTCATCCCCAATCCTGGTACATGCAACACATTTGTAGCACAGAACCGCTCTCTCGATTATGTTTGAAAAACTATGGTACCCTTCCCTACTGGAGTACACTTTGCCTTGTTCCCCATGGTGATTTGAAGTTCATCTTCTCTTCTCGATATTCTGAGAAACATTCCCTGATTCCTGTCATATGTCACGAGGCTCCACTATTTATATACCACACTTCTGATGATGTAGAACTAGTCATACAAGCCACTTCTTCTTCTAGCCTGGAAGCCAACATACAGAAATCGAAGTCTCTTTCTCTTGTGCAATCTTCTAAAAATTTGTGCGAGTCCCCTGACGTTGATGCCTCTGCATCGTAGTCTTGACCCATAACTGATTTTCCCTTCCTATCTTTGCTTACTCGCTCTGATACCATGTGAAAATTCTATCACTGCAACATCTTATTTACTTTTCCTACTTATTCTTCAATAAGTTATTTATGAAATTCCTTCAATAAACATTAAAATAAATTCTGCGGCAGATATCACACCGTAATACAGAAACAAACACATGTACAAGAATCAACACATTGACACAGATATTTTGGACAATAGTCCCCGGAAAAACCCAATGTGGGAAAACTGGTGCAGTGAGGGAGGATTTTATTATTTAGCAATTCTTCAATACAATAGGGTGCCAAAGTGGTTTACCCACAGAGAGAAAAAATTCTCCAGCACTTCTCCTATTCCCAACGTCAACTTGGCTGACCTCTACATGGCTCTCAGACACTCTACGTCAGCCCCTGCTTGACTATGTCAGCCCTAGGCCTCTCTGCGTCACCCACGCAGACCCTCTAGTGACTCCGCAGTCTCCTGTTGCCTCTGCATCTTCCTAAAATGCCCTACGTCTACCTCTCCTGCCTCAACGCTGGTCTCCAGTGGCTAATCCCTTCTCTCTGGTCCATACTTGCTGCCTCCTGACTACTCACCAGACCACTAGTTCGAATTTCTCAGCTAACCCTGCTCCAGAAATTGAACTAACTAGTCTCCCTCAATGTGTCTTCGAGGTGACCCTCAAACCTCCTCTTAGACTTTTCTCATTGACAAATCAACGACCGAGATTAAGTCCCTAATCAACAGCTAAGATTAACTCTGGCTTGATCCATGATTTTCGGACCCTTTTAACACAATTTTATATTAATTCAAATTAATAGTTTATTTTCCCTAAGTTTAGACTTAGGGACTCCCTTAAAAATATTAATTATTTTAATATCTCCCAACTTGTTTAGAATCTGCCCAAACCATTTCTGGGTATTGGAGATCTCCTGTGCTTTAGCCTCTCCACCAATTTTTGTGACTAGAGCACATCCGATGCTACCCCAAATCAACACCGGGAAAAACCCCGAAGGGAAAACCAGTATAGCAGATGAAGGTTTTATTATTATTCAGCGATTTGAGAGAAATATTACAACCAGTTGCATAACTAACAAACCTCCAACAATCTATTGCCAAAATATTTGGAAGACACTCTTGTCTCCCTCTGCAACTGATCTGGCCATCTCCTAGCCACACACACCCCTATCTGGAATTCACACTTCCTTCATAAACATGCAACAACCTTGGAATCACCTCCAAGTGAGCCGTACTACCTTTCTCTCCCTTTGAAACCAAATCGCTCTACCTCCGAGACACTAATCCGACCACTAGCAATTGAAAATTGGCATCCTCTAGTAACTCGCACTAGAGATATGGCTAACTTGCACTGTTGTATTCGTCCTCCTCTACAGAAAAGTCGGCCTCCTATTTCTTGTCAACTGAACACTGGAAACACTCAGGAAATCTTCCTCGGGAATCTCTGCACCCAAATCTCTACTACAACCCTTGCTCTGATGCTTTCCCTAGCTTCAACTGTGCCCTGGCTGAATAACTGCCACTGGATATTCGATTTGCTCAATTCATAACTAATCTGATGTCTGTTCTCCAACCCATTCGACCTACTCTTATAATCTCCCGTTGGAGTCTCAACGACCAGAAGTACATCTCACCAATAGCTAAGATCATCTTCACTTCATCAATAGAAGTCTCTAGAGAAAAACCGTACTTCCTTAATTAATTAGCTTTAATTAACCATTTCTCCTAAGTTATACCTAAGAAATAATTAGATTATGGCTATTAATTTAATTAAGGTGTCTCTAAGTGTTATCTCGCGAGACCATTTCTGGGTTTTAAAGATCTCATGTTCCTTAACCTCTTAGACATCATCTAAGACTAGTACACCTGTTCGCTGCTACCAAACCACCAAAAACCTAACACTCCCTCTTAGCGAGGAAGGTGTTCTCCATTATACCCATCTATTCTCTGAAATAAACGAACTTGGCCCTACCTAGAGCCTTCATGAGTATATAAGCTACCTGTTGGTCAGTGGGAACATGTTGTAGCTGAACAAATCCACACCACTAGTGTCTGATATCTATGAAACCTCCTTCCTTCACATCTTCAACTAATTTGACTCCTTGTCACTAGAAATCACTGTGAAGAAGATACATCGGTTGTCACTATCCACCATGCTTGTTAATTTTCACAATGTTCTATGTTGTAACAATCACTTAAACAAATTCTTCTTCTAATAGCATTCACTTTTTCCAATTTATTTTCAAACACCCAATAATAGTAAGCAATCGTAAATAGAACAATAAACAATATGCACAATAGAAGACAGCCAAGATTAATGAAACACATAGATTTAGGTCAAAGACCAGGTAAAAACCCCACAAGGGGGGAAATGCAACCAGATTCTTCTTCTATTAGATAATTAATTGTTTAGCAGAGATACATAGTTCAAGTACAACCATCAACAAGTCAAAGATCAAAGCCTTGACTATCCAATTCAACAATCCAATATCCAATCAAAGATGAGAAATAAAGTCAAATCTAGTCAAAGTATTAGCCCTGCAATTTTCGGCCCAGTTAAGTAGATTCAATCGTAGCCCTAACCAGACAAAGTCAATGCTCAAATCAGCTCCAAATAATTCGGTGAATCCAACAATAAATGTAGCTTTCTTTCCTAAGTTAAACCCAGTCAAAATAGTGTCAAAATCTCGGTCAAAGGAAACAAGATCTGTGGTAAGACCTGTAGTCAAACCCTAATCAGATATACGGTCAAACCAGTCAATGTGCCCAAAAAATTTCGATCCATAGCTCAATCATTGCGGCTCTAAACGAAAACAAAATTTGGTCAAACCAAATCCAAGTCAAGCGAAGTCAATGCTGGTCAAAGATGCCCAAAACAGAAAGTAATTGGCACTCAAACAAAAGTCCTCCTCCTTTCACACGTGTGAAGTCAACCTACAATTTTCAGAAGTGTACGAACCAAATGATGAAGAAGAAATGTGTTATATGATGCCTCCAATGTGAAAATTCTGTGAACCGGAATCCCTACTGCAGGAATTGATAAAACTTCTCCTATTTGTTAATTACTGAAACACATTATTTACTGCTTCCTACAGCGAATATCAAAGTTAATACACTGAAACCTACACCAATTAAAAAATATGCCCAAAACAAGAACAGAACAATAGAGAAAGATACAACACAAAAGACACAGTTGATTTTGGACAATTGTCCCCGAAAAACCCTAATGCAGGAAAACCAGTAACTCTGAGGATTTTTATTATAATGCAGTAGTTTTCTAAATACAACTTTGCATGCTCTCTCGGCAATCCGGTTAAGGAGAAATAGACTGGCAAAAGAAATTTGTGAGATTACCTCAATCTACTTGGCAAGTTTCGGTTGATCCAGCAGCTAAACCAATGTGTCCCCAGCTATTTCTGCGTTGCCTCTACGTGGGCCCAATGTCAGCCTCTAAGGCCCTGCATCAGCTCAATTGGGAATCGATTTGCCTTTTGAAGCAGTTTCCAGCCCTCCCAGTCAGAAATGTCAGCTCCCTCAGCAAATTCAAACTTCTGCGTGGAGAACTGCATTGCTTCTGCAGGAGCCGTTATGGCTCAGCGCCAACCTTTGCGTGAGCCCTTCTGGCTTAGCGTCAACCCTTCCTAGGTCCTACATTGCCTCCTTCTGGTGCCTCTCTGCCTCTCTATTGCGTATCTTGGGCTCTGGAGAAGATACTCCAACCCAACAATCCTTGCCCCATCGCAAAAGCTCATTATCGATATTTTCCGGGCAGCTGCTCTGCTTCAGAAAACCGAACTTCTGAACTCACTCTTGTGTCTTCCAAAATGACCCTCAAACCTCCTGTTGACCACTATGTTTCAACGACCCATAGTAGTACACCCCCTTTTTTGCAAAAGGGATAGCGCCTAATAGATGTGTTCCTGCCGTCCAGCGATCATCATCAGCCTAAGGATCATTTTATAATGTAAACCTAGCCTACAGGGGTATAATGTAAATAATCTCAGCAGGTCCATGTCGTGTATGTAATCACTTAGTTAAACCTAGTTTTCTAGTAACGATCTACATTTCGGGAGGTTTTTTATCTCACCGATCCATTCTCGAATGGTCAGCAGAGTTTTCCTTCAGCCTTACCCCAAAGCCGGAATGGATTTCGTCACTAGAATCTTAGGGGAGTCCTAGTGTTCTAGATCAAGTCTGTGTAAAAGTGAATTGGGAATAATCCTAACTATTTGGTTAGGTTCAATGTTACTTGGGAGAGGGAGCGGAAGCGGGGAGTGGGAGCGGAAGCGGGAGCGGGAGCGACCATTTTCAGAAGCTCCCGGTTTGGGAGCGAATCC
>APFE030229572.1:0-10670 GCA_000404065.3 Pinus taeda
TCCAGACTGTGGGAGAAACGTTGATAAACTCAGGTAAAGTGATACCTCTGTCAGAGGTATTCTTCCCCTCCTACCAAAAGTTTTAAATGATTGTTATTAGCTGGAATATTAGGGGCCTGAATAGTAAGGGTAAAAAAAGGTATATGAAAGATAAACTGAAAAAAAGAGAAGCCTAGCATCATGATTTTACAGGAGACAAAAATTTCAGTTCAACAAATTGAAGGAATAATTGACAAAAATAAACTGCAATACGAAGTTATGGGGCAAGATGCTATTGGCTCTGCAGGAGGTATTGCAATTTTGTGGAATCCAAATGATATCATCTTAGATAGCTGGACCAGCATGAGTAGAGTCCTTACTGGCCTGGGTAGGATAGTAGGAACAAAGGAACAGGTTGTTATTTCAGGGGTTTACGGCCCCTCTTCCCTAGGAGAAAAAGAAAATTTTATAAACAGTATGAAAATCATCCGCAGATTATATCCAGAAGCTGCTTGGATCATAGGTGGCGATTTTAATCTAATCAGATCCTTAGAAGAGAAGAAAGGAGGGATAAGGAAGATGGATCACTTCATGGATAAATTCAATGAAATGATAGAGGATTTAAAGTTAGTAGACATTCAGACTATTAATGGGATATGCACCTGTAACAACAGGAGGGGGGGTAAAAACCAAATTGCTTCAAGGCTTGATCGATTCCTAGTATCAGAAGCTGTCATGAATAAGGATGTTTTTGTCGAAGCAAAGATCATACCTTCCCTGGGTTCTGATCATTGGCCGATTAGACTAGAGGTGGATATTAAAGGGAATCGCGGAAAAAGACCTTTCCGATTTGAAGCCTTCTGGTTAAGGGACCCAGAATTCATCAAGAAAGTTGAAGAATGGTGGAGGCAAAGTACTATGCAGGGCAAAGGAAAAATGCACACGTTCCAGTTGAAACTGAAAGAGCTGAAAGGGAGAATCAAAAAATGGAACAAGGAGGAGTTTGGTAACATTATGGAAGACAAACAAAAACTAGAAGGGGAAATGGAATCTCTTCAACAAAAGATGATAATGGAAGGAAGAACAGAGGAAAGTATCAGCAAAGAAGGGGTAATACTTGGAAAACTAGAAGAAAGACGGAAGCAGGAAGAAGTCCTCTGGCGGCAAAAATCAAGAATAAAGTGGTTAAGGGAGGGGGGAAGAAACACTAAATTCTTTCATCAGGCCATGATCAAACATAGACAGAGAAACAAGATTCTATCCATCAAAGACAAGAATGGGAATAGAGTGGTTGAGCAAGCTGAGATTGAACAAGTCCTTATTGATCACCATAAAGGAATTTTAAGTGAACCTCAAGCTGATCGAATGTGAGCAATTAAGGAAATATGCTCGGTCATTCTGCACTTAGTCACAAAAGGCCAAAATAAGGCGTTGATGAGAGCTGTCACCTTAGAAGAGATAGAGGAAACTATGAAAGCAATGAAGAAAGGTACTGCTCCAGGCCCGGATGGCTTCACAGTTGATTTCTACTAGGCGGGATGGCACTTCCTGGGGAAAGAGATTCAGGAGCTGGTAGAAGAATCTAGGATGAACCAGAAGGTATGGCCTGCCATTAACTCCACTTTCTATGCTTTAATTCCTAAAGGTGATAATTTGGAAGACGCCAATGGTTTCAGACCCATAGCGCTGTGTAATGTTATTTACAAGATTATAACATCCATGATTGCCAAGAGATTAAAACCCCTTCTGGACAAATTAATATCTGCTGAACAAACAGGTTTTGTTGAAGGAAGGCAGATCCTTGATGGTCTGGTTGTAACTCAAGAAGTTATTCATTCCTTAAAAGTAAAAAAGCAAAAGGGTATGATGATCAAATTAGACTTGTCGAAGGCATATGATAGACTAAATTGGAACTATTTGGAAAAAGTCTTGGAAAGTTTTGGTTTTAATAGGAGATGGATTGAATGGATTCATAGCTTGATTTATTCTCCAAATTTTTCTATTCTTGTTAATGGGACCCCCTCGAAAACATTTAATGCTTCTAGAGGTATTAGACAAGGAGATCCATTATCTCCGTTTCTATTCATTCTAGCTGCTGAAGGGCTGGGTCGCTTTATTAAAAAAGAAAGAGAAGCAAACAGAATAAAAGGTCTTAAGCTCTAGGGAAATAATCTGCCCTTAACTCATCAATAATTTGTTGATGATATCATGTTGTTCGGAGAACCAACAGTCAAAGAAGGCATCTCAAAAGAATTTTGGATCTATTTGCGAAGGCTTCTGGTCTGGAAATCAATAGAGATAAATCCTGTGTTTTCATATTTAATACAGTGGATCAGGTCAAAACCCACCTCATAAGACTATTGGGCTTTAAGAGAGGAGAACTACCTACAAAATACTTGGGCAATATTTTGGACTTTACCTCCAAAAAGATGAAAAATTGGCAATGAGTTCTGGATAAGCTGAGCAACAAGGTAGCAAATTAGGCCTTCAGAGCTTTAAACATAACTGGTAGAATAGTTCTGGCAAAATCAGTCCTTCAAGCTATCCCCATCTACCCTTTATCGATAATGGCTGCCCCTTTAGGAGTATGCACAAGGATAAGAGAGGTCATCAGGAATTTTATATGGAGAGGGACTGATCAGAAGAAAAAATGGGCCTTAGCTTCCTGGAGTCAGTTAACTGAAAGAAAGGAGAAAGGAGGATTGGGGTTGAGGGATCCTGAGATTCTCAACGGAGTTCTGGGAGCGAAACTCTGGTGGTGCTGGCTTAGGGGGGGCAATGATCTTTGGAAAACCATATGGAAAACAAAATACAATATGCCTGATTCTGCAGTTGAGATCTTAAGGCAGAGAGAAACTCCCAAAGGGTCTACAATTTGGGACCTAGCTCGTCTGAACAGGGATTTGGTTGAAAAACACACCTTCTGGGAGATCTGAGGTGGAGAAGAAGCTAATTTCTGGGAAGATAAGTGGCATCAGAAAGAAAGACTGAGTAGAATTCAGGGACTTCAACAGATTCGTGACAGAATAGGAGGAGATAGAACTTATGTCAGAGACTATTGGAAAGCTAATAACCCAGAAGAAAGCTGGAGAATATGGACTGATCCGATGGAGTGGGACAGAGAGCTCAGCCAAGACCATCAAGAAGCCTACAGGAAGGAGGTAGAATCCAGGAAGATTAAAGCTCGCAATGGAAGGGACATCCTCAGGTGGGGGAATTCTATGAAGGGCTCGTTCACCACCAAGGAGGCTTACTACCTAACCGTTTCTCAAACCGGAGATGAAGAGAATCCAGACCGGAAAATTATATGGGAAAGTAATTGGTGGCCGAAAGTCTCCATATTTATATGGCTGGCATCAAAGAATAAGATCCTAACCTGGGATCGAATACAAAAAAAAGGCTTTAATGGCCCATCGAGATGCTGTCTCTGTAACACTGATGGGGAAACCAAAAATCACCTGCTGATAAACTGTCCATTTGCAAGGATTCTGTGGATGAACACTAAACGAACCTTTGGCAAACCCGAAACTGCCCCCAGTGAATTCAACGAATTGGTTTTTCAATGGAATAAGGAAATTTTTCAATGTAAAGTGGTCAGAAGAGCGTGGGATCTCATCTCAGGGTTTGTACTCTGGATGATCTGGAAGGAGGGGAATCACAGAATATTCCAGAACATAGCAAAGGAACCGGAAGTAATTTGGGGAAGAGCAGTAAAGTTAATGCGGGAAACAATCCTGGTTGACAAATGGGTGGGGGAGGATTGGAAGGCCAACCAGGTTGAGGAAGGGATCCTGAACAAATTAAATCTAAAGTTTGAGATGGTCCATCACAAACTAACCTCCAGACATGAGATGCGGACTCAAAGCCCTGATAAATTCAGCTATCCCAGAGGAAATTTCATAAAATTAAACTTCGACGGGGCCTCGAAGGGGAACCCGGGCGAAGCTGGCTTTGGAGGCATTTTTCGAGACAGCAACAATCAGGTAAGGTGGATTTTCGCAGATTGGGGAGGAGAAATGACAAATAACGAGGCAGAGTTCTGGGCTCTTCATCAGGGTCTGCGGATCGTTGTAAGAAATGGTTACACTAATTTAGAAATTACGGGAGATTCTCAGATTGCGGTGGAAATGCTGAAGAAGCTCAGCAATGGACGAAGCTGGGAGAAGGTCACAAACAGTTGGCGTACAGCGGGAATTGTCCAGGAAATCGCTGACCTACTGAAAAGAATCGAATATAAGATAATAAATCATGTTAGAAGGAAAGGGAATCAGGCGGCTAATTTCTTGGCAAATTGGGGACGCAGAGGCCGCGACAGCACGGTGGATACTCAATGGAGAGCGGTGTGCGGGAACAGGGAGTGGAAGGACCTGGCAGCTATAATCAATGCAGACCATGATCAAGCCACAGGCGGAAATACGAGGATCGATGCGCTGGAGCAATAAGAGGACGTGGAGTCTCCGAGCAATGAACCTAGTTCATTCGGGGCAGAGACGGGATATGATCACAGGTAGCAGAGTAGTACAGGGGCGGCGCGCGTGGGGGATGGCCCAAGATCAAAACCAAGTTGAAGCTATAAATGATCGCAATCTTAGAGGAGGTGGGAACGGTCTGTCAGACCTCTTGACAGCGGACATTAAACAAGAACTGATGGCCAAATGCAACGTCACCCCGGCAAGCAACCGACGGCAAATGAATTCCGACCCGAAGGTGTACGCTGAGGACATAAATCTAATATATACCCAAATGGGGGAGGAGAACCAGTCATTTAGTTGTTTCCAAATTTGGAGAGGTGCGGACAGTTCTGTTGAGGGACAGCAATTCACGAGAAAGGTTTCCGGTTATCAAAGATTTCTTTGCGGCGAAACCGTGGGCAACATGGAAACAAGGCAGAAAACCAGGGAGGCAGAGGAGAAGCATAATTCATCTGTGGAGGATAAGATCCGGAAAGGGAAAGGAATTATGAAGGACGATCAACCGACTGAGATCTGGGAGATCGAGGACGAATCCGAGGAGGAGCTGCCCCGAGGGGAAGGGAATGTGAGGTCCTTCTATCAGGACAGGTTTGCAGGCGAGGAGTGTCAGCATATGGGAAACGACCACCCTGCTCCGAAGGAGACGAAAGTTCGTCGATAAGGCATGAGAAAACGGGCGATGAGCCCTGACAGAGGTGCGGACTCGAGCAGGAAAAGGGGCCAAGGACAGGGAAGGAGGACGCAGGAGAAAGGAGAGAATTCCAGGCAGGATTCGAAACCTGTTAAACCGCCAAGGAGGACGGTGAATCATAGAATCCGGCGAGCTGAAAGGGCCTACCAGCGAAACACAAACCCAGCAGTCAGAAGAGTTATGCAGTTCCTGGAGGAAGAGTCTCTCCAAGACCAGTCTGAAGATGATATGGAGGATTGGGAGCTTCTGCTTCACGATCCAGGCCATACTAGGGGACGAATGTCCTTATTCAAGCAATCCTTGCACATATACTGGGTTATGAAGAGGCTGATGGCAAAAGCCCTTGAACAAGTAGCCAAGGAGATGGTCGAGTTAGCCAAGGGAGACCCGGTTCTGCGCAGAGATTTGAGCTTCATTCGCACTGCGATGGCGAAGCAAGAGGAAAAGATGGACACGATTCTTTAGCTGCTGAAGAGGGATCAACAAGATGCAGAGCGAGGAACAAGTCTGCAACCAGCTATGGATAATGCTTGACTTGAGATATGTTTAGGAAAACTCATAGTCTTTATAGTATCAGTTTTTTGCCTGATTTAGATAGAGATATATACTTCTTGCAGACTAGTAGTATTAGAAAATCTCAAGACTGGCTTGTTTATTTAGCTAAGATTATCAGATTATGGGCCTTCTACTTTTGGGCAGCCATCAAAAACTATAGATGGATTAAGTACCCGATTTCCCCATGTGGGCGGGTCTTCAATATTTTTGATACTATGTAATGGTTTATTTTCTATCCAGTAATAGAAAGAGTTCCACCTCAGCTTACAAAAAAAAAGAAAATAAATAACACATTATATAGAGGGTATTTTGGAATGAAGAGTGTATTCCCTTAAAGGTATATTAAACGGCTGCATATGAAAACAAGGTGTTAAAATTCACATAGCTGTCAAATTTGAACCTGGAACACATTCTATGACAAATTCATTCGATGGCCGTTTAAAAATGCATTCAATATTAGGAATTAAACCAAAGTTAATTTCAAAGATGAGTAATGAACAGCCTTATCAAATTTATTAGTTATATATCAAATCTGCGCAATTTCAAATTTCATCTATAAAATCCAATGAACCCAATAACTTGGGTGAGAAATCAGATCATAACTCTCCCACCCTTACAAATTAAAGTTACAACAAAAAGAAAGCCAAAACTATTTTCTTATCCTTATATAGCTTATGAGAAGAAAAAAATATATGTATTCCCAAACACCCTTAAAGATAGGTTAGCTCCTCCTTGAAATATTTTAGCATGCCCTTTATTTAACTAGGGAAAAACTTATTCCCAATCACCCTTAAAGATATGTTAGCTCCTCTTCCAAATATTTGAGTATGCCCTTTATTCAAGTAGAAAAAAAATGATGGTTACTTCCTCTAGTTATAATTCCCTATCTGCTAAAGCTAATAGCATAAAATTCTACTTCTTTAGGTTCTAATTCCATTCTAGGTAAGGTTAATAACATATTTCTTAAATTTTTTTATTATTTTTTAATGTTATTTTATAGGATTTTTTAAATAAATAATAATTTTTAATTAGTAGGAAAAAAGGTTATATGATTTTGGCTTTTTTATTTATTACAAAAATATTTTTATAAAATTTGTTATTGGAAATGTTTTATTTTTATTAATCAATTTCTCTATAAAATAAAGTACCTATAAGACTATGCAAGACAAAGGCACACCTTTTTTTGAGGATGTGTAAAGTGACATTTTGTTCTTTGTGCTTCTTCACATCAATCTATTTTCTTTATTCCCATACCCAAGAAGAGGGGCATCCACCAAAGGAGTGAGAAGATACTTGATTGTCCATTGTATATTTGTTCATTGGCTCTAATAATACCTTTTATGATATATTCTTTACTTCAAAATTCTATTGGACATCCTTAATTTATTACTTGAGGCTAGTTCCCTATTTGGGGGTTTGGCCTTATCTTGTGCTTGAATTTTTGAAGAACTTAATTCTTACTAGGAATCTACCTCATGGAAGCTTCTCTCTGTTCTTTTATCGATGACTTGATAATGATCACCTGAACCTTTATTTGTCTTTGATTTGTTAGGTTTTCCCTCCATAAAATTGGGACTTACTTGTTCATTCTTTTCAAATTTTCCTTGGATACTCTACCAGTGAACGACTTATTCCCCAACACGACTTGTTCTATCATGAAAAGTAATATTCTTATAATCTAGTGCATGATTTCGTCAAGTTCTTTTGTGTTCCAAGATGATCATGTTTGGAAAATCCTTGCTCAAAGTCTACTTCCACATATTGTTGTGAAGGCAAATAGCTTTCCCTCTTCTCTTTTATTGCCACAACAAATGAAATTACCCAAGTAATGGAATATTCATTCCAATATGTCTTCCTCCCAAAAATGTGTATATAAACACGGGAGCCTCTCCCTTATAAAGGTTGAGGAGATTGTTATAGTTATTAGGGTTAATATGGCTCCCGTGGTGTTAAGAAAAGGCATGCTTTTTTCCAAAACCATAATCTACCTTTTAAACTATTCAACGCATTAGTCCACTTCAAAACACAAGATTAAAAAAAAACATTTCTAACAAAACATTACCAAGTAATAACCTTCCCATTTGTTTTGTAAATAGCGTGGGAGTAGGTCAACATTCAACCATAGTCCATTAAAATAATGTAGCAAAGATTTCTTCTTCCAAAGGTTAGTGCTTGCCAAATACAAGGAACATACATCAAGTTCAAGGCGTCTTTAAAACATCTTTCATTAAACAATGAATGTTGAGTTAAACCCTCTAGTGTAGAATCATCATGACAAATAAGCTACTTAAACACAGCATATAGTAAATTCTCATGGGCTATATGCACTTATTGATCTCCCTAGGCTATGGTAACTAGAAACCTTTTTTATGTCCTTGAACCAATTTACTGTAATATGTGATTCAACATTAATATAGTGTAAATATCCAGTTTGATGTAAATAGAGAAATATTTAAACCTTACCTAGATCCATCTTAACCCAGGATCTATCAAGCGCTGAGAGGGATCACATCTCTTGAGGTGCAAACCTCTTTTTTGAGTGCAAAACTTAAGGAAAGGTTTTTACCTCAAGAGATTTTATCCCTCTCGACGCTTGATAGATCCGGGGTTAAGATGGATCTAGGTTGGTTTCAGTCGTGTGTGGTCATACAAACTTTGTTAAACATCTAATTATTTTGGTCATTTTAAATATGCTAAATATGTCTAAGATTAATTTGGTCAATTTGATTTTAAATTTTCTTAGTTACCTCTGTTTGTTGAGATGAGGGAGACTGTTAGTAACTTGAATGATGAAATAAACATTTTAAATGCAAAGTGACAATGTTGAAACAATGTTGAATGATAGAAAATATGAATAATAAGAATATAGTCAATTACAAACAATCTTCATTGTGATCAATCTATAACTATTTTCTTCTACTTTTCTTATTGTCACACCTATTAGTTTTACCATTTTCTCATATTAATCATATGAAAAGGGCAGTTGAAATCATAGACCATTCAAATATTTAACTCGAGCTACAGTAGTAAACATCATTCCATGTCTCTATTGCTCTCCAATATTAATAATAGTTTTCTTCAAAGTCAATCATTGTGACTTATGAAGTGTTAAACCCCAAATAATTTTCAGTGGTAGTTATTTTCTATTACTACGTTTGAATGCAAAGTGATTATCAATGTTGAATGATGGAAAATAGGAATAATAAGAATGTAGCCAATTATAAATAGTTTACGGTTTTAGGAAAAAAAATATTTCGGGTAAGTGAACATTTTATTTAGGATGAAAATTCAAGTATTGTATTATGGTTGAATTACTGTAACACAAAATGCAATACACATCATGAATAATTTTTATGTGCTTAGACTGAGAGAGTGTGTGTATGTTTTGGGGGTGAGAAGGAGAGACAAGGGGGCATAGAGATATAGATGGAGGGGGGGGGAGAGGCAAAGAGAAGGAGGGAGGAAGAGATATAGATGTGGAGAGAGAAGTGTTAGAGAGATAGAGAAGGGGAAGAGAGAGAGAGAGAGAGAGAGAGAGAGAGAGAGAGAGAGAGAGAGAGAGAGAGCAAGGAAAAGGGAGGGAGGGGGAGAGAGGGATAGATAGATATGGAGAGAGAGAGTGTGTGTGTATATATCTATACCTCCCTCCATATCTCCTTATTTGTCTCTCCATCTCAACCCCCTAAACACATCTCTCTCTCTCTCCCCCCATATCTATCTCTCTTCCTCCCTCCCTCTCTTTGTCTCTCTCTCTCTTCCCTCTCGCCCCCTCTATCTATATCTCTATCTCACTTTGTCTCTTTGTCTTGATCTCTCTATATCAACCCACAAACAACACATACTCTCTCTCTCCATAACTATTTATCTATTTATATTTCCCTCTCCCTCTCCCTCACTATCTCTTCCCCTTCACTCTCTCTCTCTCTCAGCTCCCTCCATCTATATCTCTATCTCCCATCTATCTCTCTTCCTTCCTCCCTCTCTTTGCCTCTCTCTTTTGCCCTCTCTCCCCCCTCCATCTATATCTCTATCTCCCCTTGTCTCTCCTTCTCACCCAAAAACATACTCTCTCTCTCTCTCTCTCTCTCTCTCTCTCCTTCACCGCCTCTCCCTCTCCCTCTTCACCTTTCTCTCTCTATGTCTTTCTTCCCCTTCCAACTCCATCTCTCTCTCCCCCCTCTCTATAAAATCCTCTCTCTCTTCCTTCCTCGCTTTCCCTTTGTCTCCCACCTCCCTTTCCCCCCCCATCATAATCTCTCTCTCTCTCTCTCTCTCTCCACCCTCCAACTCTATCACTATCTCCCTCTGTCTCTCCTTCTTTCTCTCCTCCCCCCTCCTCCAAAGCTATGTCTCCCTGTCTCTCTCTTCCTCTTCTTTCCCTATCTCTATCATCTCCTTTTCTCTCTCTTCCCTCCCCTCCTCTATCCCTCATTCCATCTTCATCTCTCCCTTGTCACTCCCTCTCTCTGTCCACCTCCATGTCTTAATGTCTGTGTTCTTCCCTCCCTCCCTTTCCCCCTCCAAATCCATCACTCTCTCTCTCCCTCTCTCCTCCTCTCTCCCCCCTCCCCTCTTTCTTCCTTCCTCTCTCTTCCTATCTCTCCCACCTCTATGTCTCTCTCCACCACCCTATTCCCCCTCCATATCACTCTCCCTCTGAAATATGATCCCATTGTATTGTAAAAAAAATAAAATTGGTCGTAAAATATTAAAACTATATTTTGGATCAATCACGACAAAGAAAATACAATAATAAAAAATTTAAAAGAATCATGCATTATCTTTCCTCTATAATTGTTAGTCATTTTGCTTTCTCTCTTCGCTTGGATCCTTGGTTAAGATGCATCTATCCTAGCTCTTTATAATATTATTTATATTATATAAATTTCACATATGTATTTATAAAAGTATTCTCATTTTTAATTTATTTAAAACCTCGATTTAATCTCTATAGGAATATTTTTAGTAGTCAT
>APFE030229572.1:11027-48642 GCA_000404065.3 Pinus taeda
TAAAAAAATGTTATAAAATTAAATTAAAATAAAGTAATTGTAAATATTTTGATTTTGAAATAAGCTATGGTTTTTGAGCATGTGGTATTGATAAACCATGGTATTAGCCCTTAGGTACAACAATATTTTCACACAAAACCACTTTTACTTATACCCAAACAAAAATACATCTTACAAATACCACATAGCAAGAAAGAAAGAAAGAAAGAAATTATTTTAACGTCCACGAGGCTAAAGATAGCCTATGGCACAAATTGCTTCTTCATCTGCTTGATGTATTCGACCATTTTTCACTGAAGCTTTAAAATAAATGCTCTGAGCGTCTCGACAAACCCCAAACCCCTCGCTAAATAGATTATCTCAAAAGCTAGCCACGAACGTATTTGCATAACTTTCCTTGTCGTCTTTAAAAACTTCACATTCTAAAATAACACCAACATCACACATAAAATCTAATCATATAATACAGCAACATCATTTCCACATAAAACTGTGTCATACCAGCGGTAGCACCCTAATCTACACACCACACCAAGATTTTTTTTTTTTCCTATTATGTAAACCAAACCAAACAACTTTTATACCTTATCCTTTCTCACACATTATCATTACCCATGGAAATTAGAGGCAAAAAGTTAATTTGAATGGCAAGGAACGAATTAAAGTCTCATTTTCAAAGCATCTGAATTGATTAAGAAAGTACAAAACCATAAAGTCCAATATTAATCCCATGAGCCAAAAGTAAATGCTAAGTTGTATTATACGATGTCGTTTCTCAAATATAAACACTTTACGAGGCAGAAAAAATTCAAACTCCTCCTGCCTGCCCGTGGGTAAGAATTATATTAAACTTAAATAAAGTAAGGTCGCTTTCATTGCGCGCATGGACCACTAAAATTCCCACCCATCACCTACATAGGTGGAATGAGGTCAATTGCAATCTTGATGAGATGGTTTTATTGCTGTCTTACGTGGACCCGTCACTTTCGCGTCTCAACCATCGCTTTTTATCATCTCAATTGCCCCCCTAACTCCACATTGCCATCACACTTTGTCACCTTCATACCTACACCAATAAACTCCTGCCGACTATGTACATCATAGGGATAAGTTGCAAAATAAGTCTAACGCGTGGTATTTTAAAGTTAGATGATGAAATTGATGTTTTTTAAATATTTAAAATTATTTGTTGAGAATATATGAGGAGGTAGACGTTTATTTTTTTTAATATAGTGGGAAAATTAATCATAATTCAGTTGTTAAATTAGTATTGAACACAATTATTACCATGCTCTATCTATAGATGCAGGTTGACTCATTACTTTATTCAAGAAAAATCATACCATCTGAAGACAATTATCACTGTCCACTATCCACAAATACAAGTTGACTCATCACACTTATTCAAGAAAAACCATACCACCTGAAATTACCCATTGAGTCCGCTATCCACAAAGACAAGTTGACTCATTCAAGAAAAACCAGACCACCTGAAATTACCCATTAGTAATCCGATAAAAAATAAATAAATAAATAAAATTTCTTAACCTAAAAAACACTATTACTCAATATTTTAAAATCATTAATTTTTAATTTTTAAATCTTTTCACCCTAAAAAAATAATTTTAAATTCTACTGCACAACTCACATAACCTTACATGTCACATCTCCAAAAATCATGCACAACTCACATAACCTTACATGTCACATCTCGAAAAACCATACCACCTGAAATTACCCATCAATAATCGGGAAGAAAATACACAAAAAATCAAATTCTTAACCTAAAAAAACACTATTACTCAATATTTTAAAATCATTAATTTTTAATTTTTAACTCTTTTCACCATCATCATACTCATAATAATAATAATAATAATAAAATATATATTAAAAAATTAAAAAATTGCACTGCACAACTCACAATAAACCTTACATGTCACCATCTCCGTTCTTTCTATATGGTCCAAACACATAGCTTTTCTCCATAAAATAAAATAAATTATCCTCATCATGAACCCAAGATTTTTATGAGATTGTTATATTTAATATTATTTAACTTTATTTTGTGGGGGCCACGAATGTTGTTACAAAATGTGCAGTTCGGTAAAATAGGTGGTACGTAAATATCGACCACAACTTTCTCGAAAGGGCATTGAAAAAAAAGATTTACCCTCGCCGAAATCACAATTTTATGCATCTATTATTACGTAAGTTACAAAATAAAAAATTGCTAAAAATATATTACCGTGGGTTTAAATAATTCCCAAAATATGAGCCTACATGGCATGCCATAGGTTACGTAGCGAGGTTGGTTTTTAAATAGACACGAACATATCTGAAATTCTATATTACGTCTGCACGTCTTCACGTTGGAATGACACGTAATCCATAATTTTTAAATAAATTTAAAATTTTTATTATAAAATTAAATATATATTATATATATATATATATACATATATATATATATAATTTTTGGATTGTTTACGGAAATAGAAGAATGTTTAGAAGTCAAAAAAGGTTGGAATCTAGGCAAAAAATCAAAAATCTTGTACAAACAATGTTTGAATTACGTTTTTCATGGTGGAAATGGATTCAGCATCATCAAAAACATCTAGGGCACCTAGAATTATGAATTTTGACAGCGTTTACTTGGATTTACAAAAATCCCTACAAGATTTTTTCAAAATATAGCCAAAATTTCCATAAATTTAAGGTCAAAAAAGCATAATTGTTAGACTACCATTTTTATTTATGTTTTAACAATCCTAATAATATATATTGATATTTTTCCCGGATGCGGGTGATTGAGGGCCAGGACGATATGTGGGAGGCACGTGAAGTGGGCAAGTGGTAGCCCTACCGTGCCAGATGTTACAGTTATGGGCTGGCTAGCCGGCTCCACACAGTGGAATTTATGGTAGCATTTACGCTGTCGTCCATGCTCTGGGTTCTTAGCGTGATGGCGCTCAGCTCACTCCGCATCGCTGTTGTTCAGGGCGACTCTCGGTGGGATCGCTCATCCATCTGCTGTCTGTCTACCCTGGTGCATGTCGTCTGCTCCTCCATGTTTGTCTGTCTCTGCTGGGATATGTGTGCTGTCACTACCATCGACCTCCATTCTGTTCCGGCTCTTGGCGCTCATAGCTTCTTTCAGGCTCAGTCTTTGGCTCACCCGGCGCATACGCCTCTCAGTTGTTTTTCTGCGTTCCATTCTCTGTTAAACAGTCCTCCTCCCATAAAGATGCCTAGAGAAAGGATGAGATTGGTTAGCAGGCGCAGTGGTTTGTGTGGGCGCGCCACCCATCAGCTCCCCTCCACTTCTCTGGATCCCTCTGAGGAGGCTTCGTTCAACCCTGCGACCAGGCGCAACAGAGGCAGGGGAAGGGGGCGAGACAGAGGCGGAGACTGCAGACATACTGCGCATCCCACAGCCCGCTTCCGCATTCCTTGTTCTCTGGCCAATTCTACCTTCGTCGTCTCGGTGACCATCGAAAAATGTGAGAATGAACCGGATTCGGGAGCTTCTCTTCAGGGGGTTCCGGTAGAACTGAGGCAGGCAAGTCAGCTTGCCACTCAGCGCCCGGTCTCCAAAGGCACGTCTACTCTGCACACTGGAACCAATGCTGGCCCAAGCGAGCCTGTGAGAGGAGAGCCCTCTAGTTCTGCGGACCTCTCATCTGATTCCATGAACTCAGGACAATTTGGATGCAGAATTGTGGAGGAACAGTCGTCAACCTCAGCCACAGATTGAACCGGTCAGCGCCTCTGGTTTTTTGGTTCGGTCATTGAAGCCGAAATCCTCCTTTTCTATTCTCAGTGTTCATGCCTGTTATGGGCTTCTGTCTATTAGTCAGGTCGGAGTTTGTCGTTGTTTCTGTTTGTGTCGTTATCGGTTCTGGTATGAGTCAGTGTTTCGAGTCCTTCTGAATTGTTCAGGGTCCCTTGGTATTAACCTCTCTAATGTAAGGTCTCTGGCCTGGTTCCAAAGTCAAGCAGTCAAGCTTGTGCTCTTTGCCAAATCCTTGGCTTGAACTTTCGAAGAAGTAACCTCGCTGTAACTTTTTGTATTTTGTATGAATATAGAAATAGCCCAAATTAGAAAAAAAAAATATATATATATATATTCTATATATATATATATATATTTATATATATATAATTCTGACTTGATTAGTTTGTTTTATTTATTTTAATTTAAATACAAGTATTTTAAAATTTAGATTAATTTATAATAATTTATTTCATATTAAAAATATATATAAATTAACCCATTCAAATATATATAAAAAGTGAACTACATATTATATTAAATCTTTTTTAGGTGATTATATTATAATTAAAGAAATTCATTTTTTAGTTTGATAATTTTTTTAGGTGAAATGTACTATAATTAACAAATTCATTTTTTTAGTTTATATATATGTGCAAAAAAGCCAAATTGTTACTAATACATTTTATTTATGTTTTAACAATCTTAATAATATATATTGATAATTTCCAGACTTGATTTTTATTTTATTTATTTAATTTAAATACAACATTTTAAATTTAGATTAAATTTATAAATAAATTATTTTTATACCTAAAATATGTATAATTAACCAATTCAAATATATATAAAAGATGAAACTAACACATTAATAATTAATAAATTATTTTTAAGTGAAAATTATATGCCTATTAATGGAATTCTTTTTTCATTGATAACTTTTTAGTGAATTATATATATTAACAAATTTTATTTTTTTTTTAAGTTTATATATGCAAAATAAACATAATTGTTATACTAGATATTTTATTTATCTTTAACAGTGCTAATAATATATATTGATATTTTCTGACTTTGATTATTTATTTTAATTTAAATACAAGTATTTTAAATTTAGATTAAATTTATAAATAATTTATTTTATATTAAAATATATATAATTAATCAATTCAAATATATATAAAAGGTGAACTACATATTATAATTAATAAAAAAAAAAATTAGGTGAATTATATAATAATTAACGAATTCATTTTTTTTAAGGTGAATTATAATAATAATTAAAGATTCATTTTTTAGTTGATAATTTTTTAGGTGAATTGTATTATAATTAACCATCATTCTTTTTTTAATTTAATATATATATATCTATAACTATGTTAGACTAGGACATTTTTTTATGTTTAACTGTCCTAATAATATATATTGATATATCTATTTTTGAATTATTTGTTTATTTAATTTGTAGTTTTTAATACAAGTATTTAATTTAGATTAATTTATAAATATTTATTTCATATTAAAAATATATTATTAACAAACTCAAATATATTAAACACAACTATATATTATAATTAATAAATTCCTTTTTAGGTGAATTAATAATTATAATTAACAAATCATTCCTTTTTTTAAAGTATATATATATAAGGTGAATTATATTAATTAAAAAATTAGAGATTACAACAACACTGAAATAAAGTCATTCTAGCTGCTTTTAAAGGAGGTCAAACCACAAATAAAACTATCTCTTTCATAGGCACACAAGAGATAACTGAAAATTAAACGAACTAACACAACAACAAATCTATGCTATAGCATTAACCTATCTGATCACATACATACACTGTTACAAAAAGAAAATCATAAACTTGTTTCATCACACAATGAGGGGAGTGGTTCCAAGTCTGGGCCCGCGATTGGAATAAGATCCACAAGATCACTTGGGGTTCCAACTGTTGTTAGAGGGGTACTGAGGTGTTGCTTGATCCTTGTCAATCGTCGAACTATCTTTACTAATCTGTAGTCACAGTGCTTCATTTGGGTGTTCATATGGTCTAAGGTCTGCAAAAGATCCTTTTTAACCTCTTGATTATCCATCAATGTGTATATATGCCAATAGAGATCTACAACCTACACATGATGGTTGGCTCGTGTACATGTGTTCCTGGTATCTGGAATCATACTTGTCCATTCTGCTACCACCTTAGTGTTTGAGAGGGAAGTTCGTTGTGATTATGCTTTCCCTTTAGATATGGCTGACTCCTCCTGCACATGTTCTAGGAGTCACTCCCTAAACCTTGTTGTGATTCTTGCCACTCTATTATGTAACCTAGAGCTTCCTTTTCGAGCTCTCTCCTCATAGTAAGTTGAACCTCTCCTTGACGTACCTCTCTCCCTCGACATGTTGACTACAGTCTCGACAATCAAAGCTGGACAATGCAACATGTTCTGGACCCCAGGGCCCTCTCTGCCCCTAATTCAGTGAGCTCTCGACAATCCCATAACTACTCTACACTTTGCACCTCACTGGCCGATAGGGCACAATATTGAGAGGGCAGATCCCTAGCTGGTATTTGTCGACCACTCCAGGCTTTGCAAAGTTTCTAGACCCAAATTCTCCCAACTATGTTCAACCCCACTTCGCTCCAACCCTCCTTTGAACCACTGCCCAGAATAGTAAAACAAAAGCACCAACCACACCCCGCAGCTTCAGTACAACACGACACAAATACCATTCAACTCGCACTCCGTAGAGAAATTCTATGTCACAATCAACAACCAGGGTCGCCCACCACCATGAATTTCCCCTTGCTCCTAGATTATATTCAAATCATGCCCAATATCCCCAAAATCAAATAATCAAGACCACATAAAGAGAATTACACTAATATGCGGTGGAAATATAAACCCAATTTTCCATAGAGCTTGAATACCAGCCCAAAATTCTAAAGCATAAGCTTCCTATTACCCCCTAAAAATCAAACGAAATTCTCGCCAGACAATTCACCTTACTCCCCTTCCAACTCGATGGAGGGGATCATTGAACAAAGGTATAAATACTAGTATTACCCAAAGAACTAACATAGGAGAAGGATATTCCTCAAGAGAAATGGAACATTAGAGAAACACAGGCTAACGAAGTGGAAGGATTACATGTATTAAAATAACAATTACCTGGAGAGATGTGAGTTTTTCCTCAAAACAATGTGTCGCACAACTCTATGCTTTTCCTGCTCGTGTGCTCCCCATTTTCACTAAGTCTCAAGGTGGCCTCCCTTGTTCACACAGTCACTGAGAGGTTTAAATATCTACCTAATGTACCCCCATCCACAACAGATTAAAAACTCCCATCACACTAGGGTTGTAAACAATGCATGTCTCTACTCTTTATACGAGTTTCCATTGTTGCTTATCTCTTTTCCCAAGACAACCCTTATGTTGCGCTCAACTAGGTATTTATTTCCCATTGATGCCTTTGCATCCTAGGATACAAACTTTCCTATCTACATTGAACTTTCCATGCTCGTTGTTGAAGACTTTTGTCTCTCACGCTTGAAGCAAACCTCCTCAATGCTACAACATCCATTCATAACCGAGTTGGCTTATTTAAGAATGCTTTGAATTATGACATTTGCAGGGGGTGCATTTCCAGGTCCCCCTTGCCCATTGGTTTAGTGGGGTGATGGCACAACCCAACCCCTCTCCCTCCCCCCCTCTTCTCACCATTAGTCACCCCATCCTGAGAATTGTTACATATATATATTTATGTAGTTTTTTATTTCTTATTTAATTTAATTTTGGGTTGTTTAAGATGGAGTCAACTTTTATCTTTTAATCTTTTAATGTAGTGTTATGTTTGTTCGTTCATAACCACCTCCCCACATTGGGCTATAGAGCACCTCACTATTCTCGATGTAATTAATCTTTCTTACTATTTCATGATATCTTTATAAATATAGCATTGACAATACCAATAATGTGAGCATGTAGATTTTCACAATTGGAGTTAAACCCACACATTGTTCAAGCTCCAACACATTTCTACACTACAAGGTCGATAATGTTGTTAGGATGGTGAGAACGAGGGATTGTTAATACCCTTATCACGTTTCAAGTTCATCTAATGATACATTCATGCTTGTGTTGGTGATGATATATTCATGCTTGTGCTTGTGATAGATGTATTCTAGCACTTTTGTGTGTGTGTGTGTTTTAAGGTCACAACCAAGGACACCAAATTGGTGTATGAGACCCACCTTCGCACACCGATTTGATTACTAAAGTCTATGAAGGTGTACATAATCTACCTCCCTTTGAATTTGAACCTATAACCTCTTATGAAGAAACACAACCATTAAACCCACTCAAATTCTACATTAAACCAATAATGAAGTTACATGTAAGTTTTGGAAAACTTTAATAAAACTAACCCCACACCCACAATAACTTAGTTAAAAAATAATTTCTACAATATGGTGAGAGGCTTTTGCTATGAAAATTATTTTGAGATTGTGATGACAATTTCAAATATAAAAATTGTTACTTGTGATGAAAATAGAATTTAATAAAAAAAAGTCAATATTTCTATAAACCTCATTGGAGGGCATTCAAACTTCCTTGTCGATTCATAATGTTGTTACAAGTTTTAAATATGGTATAACCTTAGTAATATGAATTTAAACCTCTTATGCGAGAGTTGAATTCCTATGTAAGTGCAATGAAACTTCCTTGTTGATTTGTAGGATCTCCATCAATGTTATATTCATATCACTCCTCGATAGGGGTGATAGCACCATAAACTTCACGATGGGCATTCTTCGAAGAACACAACCGAAATAAAGTTTAATGACGAATATGGTATTACATAGGGTATTAATGAGTGGGTTATTAATGCTTAGCACATAGGCATTTTGTTTGGGGCAAGGGTGGTGACCCTCGGTGTGAGTGCTACACTCCAAACCTAGATCCACATGCTCTTCACGTGGCACACCGTAGGATCGTTAGACGAGGCAATTTGAAACCAAAATCTTTCACATTTATTTCTCGCAGGTGGTGGAAGATGGATTAGTGCACTATATACAAAATTTAGTTGGTAACATGCCTTATGTCCTTCTGCAATTACGTTGCCCATCCCATGGAGGAATTGCTGATTGCACCATCACTACTGAGAAAAGAAGGAAACTCATTTATGGCCAAATAATGAAGGAATTTTTTGATAGTAAGCAACATGGGATCTTGAGAAATATTGAGCTAGCAATGAAGACAAGCTCATCTCCTCATCCCTGCATACACACTCTCCTTTTCACGTCCCTGGCTCCTTATATATGCATGCTCATGGTAGAAGGGTGGCAAATCTGGTGTGGTAAAGTGGTCATTTATGAGTTTTATCCTACCCGGGGAGGAGGTATAACATCCGTGTCTTACTTTCCAGTTTCCACATTCATCTTTAGTCACGATGGAGGGAAACCAAGGAGATTCATTTGTTATAGAGACAAATGTTGTTTGTCCTCTTCCTTCACAATTCGGGGTCTATTTCGACTTTTGAGTTGGTGGCGGTTTTACCCTTGACGAATCTCCAACATTTGGAATTGGTCAACCTATCCTTTCACTGGTCAGTTTTGGTTTGTGGACTGTGGTATCGAGGTACATTTTCCATTTGGTTTTAGTAAGGTTGTGGCTCAAGGTCAAATTTTTAGCATCAATTTCACTATTCAGGCTCAACACACTATATGTTTATGTATTTTGTCTTCCTTCTTACACTGGGTATTGCCTTTCTTCATACACTGGGTAACGAAAAGTTCGGGGTATCAAGATTTTCATCTATACACGCGTCTTAGGGTTGTTTGGTCTTATACCACAAACACGTTTAATTTTCCATCTTGTTTTTCCTTTAGTGTTGGAGGCTTATTTAGAACATATGTATCCACATCTTAGACCGATCCAAGTGGGTCTCTATACAAAGCTCCTTGTTTATTTTTACAGGTTTATTGGTTCTATGGCTCCTCAGTAGCGTCTTCCTAGTCGTGGGGGTAGGAGCTCTCTTGGTCCATCTTCGACAAGAGGACAACATTTATTTGAATGAGAATCAATGACACATTTCTTTGAGGCAGATCCACTCGAAGTCCGTAAGGAAATACTCCATCTGGAGGTAAAGGAGTTTTGTGAACGTGCCTACATCTCTGACTTAGATATTGATGGAAATAATTTCAAATGGGTTCCTAACTCGGGCAAGTTCCGTAAAAGAAGGTTGCATTGTCTTCATTCCATTACTCGTCACGGTTAGTTGGATACTCTGCTTACTATGGTCATAAGAGACAAGCAAATTGACAATTACAAGTTGTTTGCGGGGAGGAGATAAAAAGAATTCTTCAGGACATCATATATAATTTGGATGATATAGTGGTGAGACTATCTACCATTGAACGATATGTGCTCTCAGATTCAAACACTGAATCTAATGAACATCTTGAAGTGTCGGCGATCATCAACAATCAAACTCCAACATCTCCAAACGACAAGAATTATGCAACATCACCAGTAATGATCTTGGACTAAAATTTCCACTTTGCAACTTCCCTATGGGTCTCACAGTGAAAGCCTATGTTTTTTGGAAACGAGCTTATTACCTTTTTTTTGCAAATACGAGTCTTTAGAAGATATATACAATAAGGGGTACAAACTATAGTTTTTGTTAAGACTGATAAACAAGATGACTTAGCTATCAACAACTATAGTCCCGACGAGTCTTAGTTCAATCATGAATAGATGTGTTTTTTTTTTTTTTGAATACTAAAAGAAAAATCTTGGATCAATCCAGATTTATCAAGTGATCTAGATATCTTATAAAGTTCTATTTTCAAAAAAGTTTGTCATGTAAACTATTCTTTGGATTTATTTTGGTTATGCTTAGTGCGGGGAATGATAAGAATTTGTTATCATTAGGTTAAGTTTATTTATTTATTTTTTTAATATGATGATTAAAAATCTCTTAAGAGAGAAAGGCTTTAGGAACAATAATTATAGTTCAATTAACTTTGACCTTAACCTTAATAGATAAAAGGCTTTGATGATAAGGTCCAAGGAGTAATAAGTTTTTGACTTTGGATAAAATTATGAAAGGTTTTTCATTAAAAATAAATAAATTTCAAATTTTTTTAGTTAGTTTTTGAATAATTATTTTTATATTCTTGAGGAAAGATGTATAAAATTGCTTAAATCACTATAAAAAAGTATAGAGTGACTAATCATAGAAATAAGGTAAATGGAAATTCGATGGAGCTAAGTTTCCATAGGATAAAGCATTCTTTCAGAGTAAAATATTTGTTTTCCTCTTTGTAAATCACAAGTTTGAATATAGAGTAGGGTAGCGTGTGCATCTCTGCAAACCAAGTACTCAAATTGTTACATATAAGGAAGCCTTATCCCATGATCAAGGAGGCTGTTAACTATATGGCCATCTTTAATTAAATTATGAAAATGATTGTTATCATTATTGTTATTTATAGCATTAATTTAAATTTATTTTCTCAATATATGAAAATATTTTTGGAAGGTTTCATATCATTTGTGGATGTGTCTAAAATCCTTGAGCAACATGACCAACATGAGCATAATTAAATCTTGGAATTGTATTTATAGAATTTTAACAACTTTTTGCCTAATAATACAAATTTTATGTTTGTGTGTTTTTCTCTTAAATTAATGTTAAGGTATTGAGTCAATATCTTTTTTTCTCTTGTTACGCTCATAATGAAAATTTTAAAGCACTTTACCATGTATCTATGTTCATTTGGATTTGATTTTTTGTATTAAGATTATTTTATTATCTATTTATTTTTAATTTAATAGTATTTTTATTTAAATTAATATATTTCAATTTTTTAAATAGTAAATGTAAAAGTTATTATATTGGATATGAGTTAGGTAATGGATAAATTCAACCTTTTTATTTTCAAATTATTTCCTAATTTTTTTAGGAATTTTCTGGAATGTTCTAGTTCACTATTGATGAGAATTCTGAATATGGAATCCCCCAAAATGTTTTTGTTCAATTTTAAGACAACAAAGGTCCTTTGAATTTTGAAAAAATTGAGCAAATCAAGGTAAAGCTTTGCCTTACTCGAGGGAAAAAAGGTTGGGTTTGTCCACATTTTAATTCACTCCATATTAGGTACATCACCAATTGTGAGTAACATATTAATTGGTATTGGTATTTGTAAGCATGAACTAATCGTGAGTAATCTATTGCATTGTTGTGGCACAATCAAGTTGCAATGTGTTATATTTACCAACCTTCATCGCATAATCACTTGTAATGGCTCATTAGTAAAGTGGTAAAAACAAACACACCTGTATTCAATCTCACAAAATATTAAAGAACAAAATCAGATCATGAAGAGTAATGGTTCAATTATTCTCAATAACATCTAGATGACTATGCATGCTTGACACTCTACTTGCTTGTTAACTGACTCACCAAAAACCTTTTTAGTTGTAAATGCTTAGATCTACATCTACACATCAGCATAAAATTTATTATTACTAACGTAGATCCATCTTAACTTTGGATTTACCAAGCACCGAGAGATAAAAATATAATTATTAATCTTTATATTTTTGTTTTATTTTATTTATATTTTTATATTTATATTTTATTTTATTTGATTCTTAAATCCTCACCATCGACAATTTTTGCAAAAGGCATCCAATAGAAACAAAAGGCTATGAACAAGAAAGGAGGTATATAATAATATAAAGATCTTGAGTTTTAAAATATTTAAAAAATATATGTCGAATTGGAAAAGCTACACGCTATTTATTTCACGAGACTATGCATTCGCCTCACTTTTAAATTCAAAGTGATATATATGGCGATACAAGACTCCGAGATCTCGTTCCATGTTATCATGTCAAGAGCACAAATGTCACCTCAGAGGGGTGCCATGTATAATATTGAATTGTGTGGTTGGAATGGTGACTAATTGTCTATGGTATAGGGAATATAAAAATAATGATAAAGGCCTGCAAAACTATGTGTCTGGTCAATGATGCTTTCACTGTCTGCCCACATTCCCAAACCTTTCATTTTGATCTTTTTGACTATGCTCTCATGTTTTACTTATATGTCACTTCATGGAATGACCATGTAAAGATCAACATTGTATCTTTATTTTTATTTGTATTTGGTTTCTTATATAGATAGGGATGGACAAGGAATTAAATATACTTAAATGAAACATCTAAAGGTCAAAATACCATGTGTTCTATAGGTCGACAGAAGGAACAAATACTTAAATGTCTATGTGGATAATTCCATGTATAGAGCTTTATACCTAGATTCAGTGGACCCATACTTCTTCTACATTAATGGGGGATATTTTCAACATGCTGATCATAAAATACAAGATATATTCAAAAATCTTATTTTAATGTCAAAATCATATTTGTGTTGGGATGGCTTTTTCTTTTGTAGTTGTTAGCTTGCTTTCACTTGAGGTTCATTGAAAACCACATACCTACCACCAAGAAGATAAGATCTAGATTATACTATGGTAGAAACTATATGCAACTTTAAAATATTGAAGTTACTTTCTTATGGTTTTAACACAACCGTGACAACTAAATAGTGATTTAGAATTTTCCTAGATTTTTGAAATACCATGCGAGGGTGCACTAGATGCACCTAACCTAAGTGGAAAGATCCATGTTTTCTAATTGGATATTTATTTTATTTTCTCCTCCTATCCAATAATATTTTTGTAGTTATCCCATATAAAATACATGTAGAAAGATGGTGTTAGGTAAGGTGTGTAAGTGATGTGGTGTAATTGTCTTTTTTGGGTTAAATTAGAAAGATGGGTTAGGTAAGGTGTTAGGTTTGTGTGTGTTTTTAGTTAAAATGGTAAAATTTATCATAAATGATTTGTTAAAATAGTTGGTATATGTAAATGTGCATGGATTTATTATATTATTTAAAGATATTATTTTATTTGAAATTATTTGTTATTGATTTGCAGGGTAGATTTTCTCTTTTGTTAAATGGCTTTTGGATCTTGGACCATTAATCTATTTAAGAAGATGAGTTTTTAGCCCATCAAAAGTGGTTCTATCTCTTATGTGAGGACCAAAATATGGTTTCAACCTAGATAACATTTGCAGGAAGTCAATGTCCTTTGTGGTCATAGGCTACCTCTATTGAGGCCATGCGTTTTTTAGTAACATCTGGCCTTAGTCTCATACATGAGGCCAAATGCTACCCTTGATTGTAGCTGAACATCTTGCTAAGGAAAATGTTCTTATAATTTATATTCATTCAACTTTGATTGAAATATTTTTCATTTACATTTAAATTAAATATGGATTATGGATGATATTGTGTGCTTAATTCAATTTATATCCTAAAGCTAAGTGTTTGACAAGAACAAATTGAAGCTTTTATGGATGTGCAGACACCACTAAATGTTCATGCCCATGGTAGTAGATGACTCAAGTGCATCACAGTGCTTGAGAATGATTGAGATGTCAACTATATATCAACATAACATATGATCAATTCAATTTCCAAGTAAAAGTGCAATATCACTACTCTAGTGTCATTGTTAAGGTATTTTTTAGGATTCAAATATTATACTTATGTGTAGTATTTTAGGCAATTATTTCAATTTGAAAAATCATATGTATACATATGTAGATGAATATTCATTATTAATTGGGTTTATCTCAGGTGGTTGGGAGATATTATTGGGATCCTCCCCACCCAAGTTTAACTTCTGCAAGTGACATTATATGCTTTGAAGTAATGGCTTTGAGCCTTGTTGTTGAAAATGAATATTTCTACAAGGACCGGAACATGTATATTCGTCATACGAAATATAGAAACATTTTCCACATGAAAAAAATGTAAATGAATATTCATTAAAAACCACATAATTCATCAGGGGAGGCAAGAGTAGAAGGGGTAATTTTTTTCCCCGACGAACAAATAGAGATTAAATATGCTTGAGGATTGAGAATTCCCACCAATAATCAAGCAGAAGCTTTGGCTTTATGGCTCAACCTGAAGCTATCCATATAAACAGGTATACATTAGCTATTTGTTCTGGGTGATTCGATGTTAAAAATTCAAAAATTCGATAAATATAAGGAGCTTCATGAGCATAGTTGGATTCCCATGGATTTAAGGATTAGAGAGCAAATTACAAAGTTTGACTCCATTGTGTTTTATCATATAAGAAGAGAAAATAATGGATTTGTCGATGAGTAGGCAAACATTATTACTTGCCTAGAACAAGGTGATTTATTACTTAATCAGGGTGACCAAACATATCATCATATCCCATGATATCTATTAATCTTAATAAAGACACAATATAATCATTAAGCGTTGGAGGACTATAGGTTTTAACCCCGTACATAAATTACCTGCATATGAAGTGTAAAAACAGAAAATAAACAATGGCAAGAACATAAAACAAATACATAGAGATTTTCCCCTGGATCCCAAAATCGGGACTACCAAGTTGATTTTTCATTATGTTCCTTTCAATGTTACAATACATATATATACGTGTCGAAGCATTCATAAACCCAAATCCATTAACCTTGGATTAGAACATAATGGTAGTTCTCTTGACCAGATCTACAAAATACCATGGGCAGAAAACCATCATGCCCAAAACCATGTGCAAAACCCATGCACAAAACCATAGGTAGGTCCACCCACCTAATATAGGGTCCAAAAAAAATATATTTCCAGAGTGCTACTCTGGACCTTGTGTAGGGGGGCTACCACCCCCCCATGAAACCCCCCGACAGGGGGGTTATGCCTGCCCAATGAACAAGGGGGGCTTATTGCCGCCCCGCGTGTGTGACTAGTCGTGGAAAGAATATAACACACACCCAACAAGGATATGTTGGATTGAAAGGGGTCTAAGGCATGTCCGGGTAGTCATTAATTATTCGATAATGAATTCAAAGGAAGACATGAAGTGATGCCCCTCGGGAGCAAATTTCTTGCCAGGAAACATGTCTAGATGTACGAAGGTGAAGGAACATGTCATAGTAAAGGATGCATGAAGATATTCCCAATGCATAAAATATAACATCCCTCATGCCAGACTTGCATTCCTTAGCACACGAAGTAAATGTGAAAATATAGATCGTTGGAATATGCAAAGGATGCAGGACAAAAAAAAATTATAGAGTGAATGAACTGCAAAGGCATTCAATGCTTAGGAGGGAAAGCCGAAATTGGTAAGAGCAATGAGCTCTGTTATAAATGGCAACAATTAGACAGGAACTTCGTTGTCTCTCTGTAACAATTTATTTGAGGCTGAGATCGACATCCTTAGATCAGGCCAATGTAGCGGGGTTGGGAGCGGTTTAGGAAGTGGCATCAATGACAAAGAATCCTATAAATCATGATGGTTTTGGGGCCCAAGTTTTGGAGGAGGCGAGATCTCAATTCTCATTATTGATTATGAAGTCCAAAATATGAGGGAGGACATTAAGAAGCTTCAACTTCTAGTAGTGAATTTGGAAACAAAGGTTGACATTATCACTAGAAGGGTAGATGGAATCGAGGTAATGGTGGAAGCGACAACAGTAGGGGTTCTTAAGGAAGTCTTTGGTTTACAATACCTCCCTCCTCCTGAAGTGGACAATCCATGTGAGCCTAAAGAGTCTATATTTGAAGAGATCGCAGTGCACACAGAGGTAGAAAATGATATAGGAATGGCAAGTGGAGAACCTCTAGGAAACTAGTTTATTTCAGTCTAAATTTTGATTTTTCTTAATGTTATGTAAAACAATGCTTTATAACGACTTGTTCAGGAGACTATATAGGCTTAATTCATTTAAAAATATAGTATATAGGCATGGTAGCGATAGAATGCATTTTGATCAGTTTTGGTTGCCAATAGTTGATGAACAATATGTGAATGTAAGGGTTCTGACCCATTCTCCAATTTGATAATATAAAGCTACTTGTTTCCTTAAAAAAAACCACATAATTCATTATTAAAATTTGTGAATTTTAGAAAATATTGTCAATTTAATTATATTTTATTTTTAAAAATGTGTGAATTTTTAAAGGGAAAATGGCTAATTGACAAATATATAATTTTAGAAAATAGCCAAAAAAATTACCAATTGATAAAATTTTGCCTATAAAAAATAACATGATCATTGTATACTACTTAATAATTGGTCAATTGCCTTCTTTTATCATATGGCCTACTTTATAAGAATTAGATGAAACCCATTTTAAATGGAATGTTAAATAAAATGTAAAGAAAAAGAAAAATAAAACTCAAGTTAGTTATTCCAAAGTGAAATAAGTCACTGATTTTTATTGAAAGTCACCTTAGGATTATAAGTTGTGACCTCTCTCTCTCTCTCTCTCTCTCTGTTAAAAGCAGAATGAGAATTTCTAAAGAATCAGTAATTTTGAAAGATCGACTGCCACTATTGCACGAGATACAACTATTTCATAAATGTCACAAACATACCAGTTATAACATGTCTCCAAAGACTTGAATCCACACAACTGGGGTAATGAATTGCCAACAAAACTGCTCAAGCTAAGATCCTTTGACGTAAGTCACGACCTTAATGAAAAAGAAAGAAAGTGAAATGGGTTGTGTGTTTCCTTGTGTTGATAGCCATTGCATAATGGGCAACGTGTTTTTCACCTAATTGATTAGAGGAAAAATAATTATTTTAGCGGCCCACTTGGACATTTTGATGTGAATAGAATATGATAATGTTGATGGCTTGGGGGGTTAATGCCAAATTGATTGACCTATCCCTCCATGAATCTCACACCATCACCTCTCATTGGTGGTTCCCTAACTCAAAATTCCTATAAATACCTTGCAACAAAACTTAGAAAGGTTTTACTGCATTATTCATAGAGAAATTAATTTAAAGAGATCCCTATGGCTTTGTGGTTTGAGAATCCAACAACAATCAAGGAATTGTTACATGTATGTGTTTAGGTCTTTTGGGAAGAAAGTTAATTTTAATAAGTGTGTGTACCTTTGTTTGCTTTTGTGGTTATTGAGATATTTGAGACTGTATTGCTTATGTTTAAGTGTTTTGTCTCTTGATGTTTGCGTGGTGCCCCTTTAGGCTATGGGTGTAATGTAGTTTGGAAGGATAATATGGAGCACCTGGGGAGGTACCCAAAGGGGGCAATAAAGATAATGTGTTCATAATCATGGAATAAACACATAATAATTGGTAGGTAATAGATAGAACCACTAGGTAGGTAAAGGAAACGAATATAATAATGAGGGGTAGTTGTCATAGACACCTAGGAATATTCATGGAAAAATATATATACACGAGTGTCATTGCATTAAGATTGTTGGATGTTAAATATTGTGTTGTGATAAACATAACTTGTTGAGTGACTTTTCTCTATAATAAGTATTTGATGTTGTTACCTTGGCTCCATAATTTTTATTTTTATTTATTCATTTTTTTCTTGTGACTAAATTGTTTGATTTTTGAAGTCTAGGGTTCATATATTTTATCTATTAAGGTTCAATACACGTTGTATTAGGGTAAGAAAGTGCAAGTTTTTATTATTATTATTATTATTTTATTTGTTTATTTATTTTTTTTAGAGATTTTTTTTAATGGAAAAAAAGGACATTGGGATTCACATTTATTCTTGTAACTTTTTTTGTAGAATCCAAATAAACTAATTGCGAATCCAAATAAACTAATTGCAAATCCAAATTCCTCTATAAACAACATCGATTTAAAGAACAAGTCTAATATGCAACATTATTTCTAAGTACTTGCCTCTTATGCAAAAAGTAATTGACAACCAAAGTTATTGATGGCATGAGTTACATACATACATACATACATAGCCTCTGATGATTTTGTCAACAAAGTTATGTGTTATGCAACCAACTCACAAAATAGAAGAAAAGATAAATCAACGATTTAAAAGTTAGCCTCTTTGATGGGGCAACCTCCTTTACATTACATAAATGAACAATTCTTGGATGATGCAAATGATAAGACCTCCTTGGTATATACAGGAGTCTAATGAGTCACAATATAATCAGAGCCTACATAACAATAATAATGTAAGAGAACAACAATAACAATAGTGAGTTTCTATGGGGCACAACAATAACAACAAGGGGAATACATGGGCACAACAATAACACTAGGGGATACATGGGCACAACAATAACACTAGGGGGCTACAATAACACTAACAATAAGGGGAATACACTAGTATTACAAGGATCTAACGTTCTGAACATGACTGTAATTATAGAAAGATGTAAAAGCGCAAATTTATAGAGTTTCTTCTGCGACTGGATCACTAGCATTGAAAACTGCCTTTACATTGGATGCTTTGGTGTCTTAATGATCCCTACCCTATTGACCACAACTTGTGTATTCATTATTGCTTTCATTGCAACTCCTTCGGTAGATATTGATGGCATTTGTGTACCTGTTTTTGTTTTCTTCTTCATGGAAACAATATTATCTCTCGTGCCATTATTCCAACCTCTATAAATATCGATTTTCACTTCTATCCCATTTGGGAAGCAAATTCCATCAATGAATGACTATATAATGGGGGTCCTTACAATCTAATCATTTTACACTTCCTACTTGGTGTAGCTTGCTAATGGGTCATGAGTGGGAGCTTAGCTCCGTCTAGGCGGCCTGGCTTGTTGGTGCATACTCACTCATTGTAGCTGCTACTACTTTTTCTGATCTAAATACCAGTCTAGGAAGCTTCTCTACAATGTGCCTTAAGAAGATCTGGTACCTCCAATTCTGATTGTATTCCAACTGGCACAAATATCCTATGCATCCATCCACATGTTGGGTGTAGTGGTGAATTCGACAACTCCTATTTAGTGTATGCAACAGTCTTTGTAAACTCCAGTTGAACAGGAAACGACCAGAATCAATTGCAAATTAAGGTGACAAATTTGGTCAGAAGAAGAAACCTATAATATCGGTGAGTCAGATATTGCTGATTGATCTCCAAATGCTAGTTTCAACAACTCATGTTCTTTATGTTAATTTTTAGAGCTAGATTGTTCTCTATTGTAGATAATTACATTTTAAAACTTTTTCAACATATTACACATTACATTCACCCCATAATATCATATCATCATTAGCAATTACAATAACATCAACAATGCAACGAAACAGTAAGGAACAACACAAAAAAAGGGGACACAATAGAGACATTAGGATTTTGGTCAGAGACCAAGGAAAAACACCACAAGGGATAAAACCCATAAATCAATTCTTATTCTTCTATTAGATATTCATCAAATTTCATTTGATATACAAAATACAATAAGAATGAGGCATATGTCTTTCATTCAATTACAATAGGCTTCAAGGGGCCAACCTGAGATCATACATGATCCTCATAAATAAAGGAATTTTCAAGACTAATGGGGATTCCTCCAAGTCATTATAGAAGGAACAACAAAAAAAAATATACACAATAGAGACATCAGGATTTTGGTCGGAGACCAGGGAAAAACACCACAAGGGAGAAAACCCATACATCAATTCTTATTCTTTTATTAGATATTTATCAAATTTCAGCTGAGATACAAAATACAATAAGAATGGGACATATGTCTTTCATTCAATTACACTAGGCTTCAAGGGGCCAACCTGAGGTCATATATGATCCTCATAAATCAAGGAATTTTTAAGACTACTCATGGGGATTCCTCCAAGTCATTATAGGTAACAAAGATCTTTGTATCAAGTATATACATCATTGTCATGCATCAAGGTCACTATCATACATCTTTGTCATGAGAACTCAGTCTATACATCACTTTCCATAGTAATGTTGCCATATTGTTATATGCATCCACGTCAACTAGAATATTGTTACTAGCAGTGAAGTATTAGATCAAATATTACTATCACAAAGAAACAAGTATCATGCTAATTAGGGACAAGAATCCTTGCCATATGTCATAGTCACATGAGACATGCATTGTTGCCACACATCTTGTAGATGTCATCATCAGAGACACAAACCATACATCATTATCATATCCTTGTCATATATTAGTATCATATAGAGACACAACCATACATCAAAGATACACTATCATACATTAGAGGTCAAGGTCACTGTCATATGAAGGTCATTGCCATTGCCATACATCAAGATCACTGCCATATCAAAGTCACTGTCATGTCAAGGTCATTGCCACTACCATTCATCAAGGTCACTGCCATCTCAAAGTCACTGCCACATCAAAGTCATTTCCACTACATATCAAAGTCATTGCCACTGCTATTCATTGAGGTCACTACCATCTCAAAGTCACTACCATATCAAGGTCATTGCCACTGCCATTCATCACGGTCACTGCCATCTCAAAGTCACTTTCATATCAAGGTTTGGCACATAGAGAAAGGCCTATATACACAATAGAGATAGGCCCCAGGTTTGACCTTTAATCACAAATAATATAGGCATGAGGCTCGACCCTTTCACCACAAAGTTTAGCCTTAGACATTCGACCCTTTTATCACGTAATACTAGGCCTTAGTTTTGACCCTCTAACACAGAGTTAAGACACATATAATCACCACTTAAATAGCCCACAAATAGTCCAAGATAAGCCATAGAGAATCACCATAGTATACTGCAAAGATAACCAACATTAGGGCACAAATAATACCCACTGTTTAGGCCACATTTGATGCCTTGGATAAGTTGCAATAGAAGCCACAACAAGCCACATTTGATCCTCAAAAGAACACATAGAAACCATAGAAAATGACGCATATATGAACCATAGAATAGAAATAGTCCTCACAAGATCCACTGAAATAGGCTGAAAATAATTGCTACAACAGGCTGCAAAGAGATACCAAATAAACTGTAGAGATATGCCTTAGGAGGCCAAAATCCACCACAGAGGAATTCCAAATTACATACCAAATGATGGAGGTTAAATGCCTATTTATAGTTTTTTCATATGCGAAAGGTCAAGACCTTTGGGGTAAGCCAACTTGTCAATTTTGTGAGGCTGACTTGTAAAAGGAGGGAAACATAAATTCAAATTTGCTTTAAATATATTTTCCACGTGCTTGATGATGACATGTCCAAATAAATTTGCGCCACATTAAATAATCAGAGGAATGCCAAATATATCAACAATAATACTTATTTTGTATAATTTGAATTCTTCTTATGGGGCAAGATGGTTTCTCCTTGGGGTAGTTGGAATTCTATTGGAAAATTCATCCCATAGTTGCCCCAAATTTCAACACTTTACATTTCTTTTTAACTGCTTGGCCCATAGTAGGTATCTAGTTTACTTCTCTAGGCATAAGCACTATAGATTCCAACCTAAATAGATTCAATTTCAACCAATTTGTAGTTGACAGTCAAGGTCATATAATTAACACTTGGGCCAATATCATTAATCGTGTTAACCACGGTATGGAAGTTATGCACAAATGTAATATCATGTATTGCTTAATTGAAGAATACCAAGCCTTTCAATACTTTTTAAAATTATATTAACTCCATATCAATAGAGCAATGAATGGATTTTATTAAAATCATAGAAATATAGAAAGTGTATAGTTATTAACATTTTACTTATGTGAGAGTTTTAACATATTTCGAAATTTCTTTGCAACTAGAGAAATAAGGTGAAAATAAATGTAATAAGGAATTCTTTTACAACATAATGCCATGTGGATAGCTTTCCACCATTTTTTATGCAAATACTTGCTTAAGTTATGGTGGACAATGATCCACATGACATTCTTGCATAAAAAATGGTGGACAACTATCCACATGGTATTCTTGCGTAAAAACTGGTGAGCAACTTATCCACATGGCATTATGTTGTGCAAAGTTATGACACTTGGCAAATATAAACCTTTTTTTAGATTTTTTATTTTTTAATATAGTTTTTATATCTCATAAACCACATAAACATAACCATAACCATTAGAAAAAAAATTTAGATTAAATTAATTTTTTTTTCAAAATAATTCAAATTTAATAGAATATTTTTCTAAAATTCAAATTAAAAATTATAAACTTCAAAAAATATCAATTTCAAAATTTCAAAATATATATAATGTATTTTTAAACACACTAAAAAAAAACAAAACAATATAACAATAATTACTATAATAAATAAATAGAAAATAAAATAAAATGTGAAGTCAAAGAAGTGAAGATACTGTTGATTTAAAATAAAATATTTTGGTTTTTTCTCTTGACAACCATGCACATCATGCACATTGGAGTGGATCTCTCTTGACATAGTGCCTTGACTTTCATCAACCTGTAGATGCAAAGTGGCTACATCATTCCCTGTATGGTTATTTTAAATTTGCCACGTTGAAATCCTATTTGCTCTATTGAAAAAAAATTATTTATTAAAAACCCTTAGATCTATTTTTGCGTTATACCAAGCAAGATGTATTATAACTAAATGTTCCTATTTAAAAATACATTAATGAAATGGATTAATTATAACTAACAAGTTGGAGACCCTTAAAACATGTTGCGCGAATATGATAAGTTAAGGCACTTCTAGATGAAGCATATGAGTAAGAATTTTTATACGAGTGGTCTCATGTTGTGAAGAAAGATAAATAACACATGAGAATCTATTTTTAACCAAGCAATTCTTATGAATGTATTAAATAAGAAAGGGTTCACATTTTTATAAATCTTAGTGGTGAGCATATTTTCATCAATGTTAACTTGGTTAATAGATTGCAAAAGATTGCAAGTACTTATAAAGTATATTTAAATCAAACATGTTGGTGAGATTGCTTAATTTTTTTAATATAGGAAGATTAATATAAATAATATGATTTTTATTTAGATCTTCATGTTATGTTATAGATATGGTTGATGTGGATATTATTCTTGGATACATATTAATTTGACAATTTTTTTCAAAGTTTTTGTTGTTTTAAAGTTTTTATTTAGTGGTTTTTTTAACTCTATTTCAAAAGGTGGTGTTAACAGTTTCATCATTTTCGACATTTTTTTCCAAATATTGTTTTTTCAATCTTTTTCATTTTTTTAGCTGTCATTTTTTGTCAATGTCATCTTATTTATTTTTCCGTTATTTTTTGTTAAATATTTTTTTCTAGGAGGAAAACCTAAAATTTCTCATTTTGAACATTGTTTTAAAAAAAAGAATAGATATATTTTGTATTAGAAAGTCTTTGAAACCATACTAGTTAGCACAATAATACAAGTATATGATAATTACCTTAAAACCAACCCTCGTAAAAAATCCATGTAATAAAGTTAAAAATGGCAAAATAATAACCAAGACCATGGGACACGTATTCCAAGCTGAATGTTGGGAAAAACATCCTAGTATGGGTGTTCATTTGGTTTATTATGGCTAAGGGAAATTGGCAAATGCTTTGGAAAGACAAAATGTTATTTGGACAGTTTATTTATGAAATTATTGGAAATTATGAAAAAAGGAAGGTAAAAGGTCACAGGTTGCATGTGAGGAGGAAAATGAAGGGAAATAATTGAAAATGACGAAATTAGAGGCCTCATTAATAAAAATTCTTATGAGGATCAGTTGGTACCTTTTGTTAGTTCAGTTTTGGAGCTCTCTCTCAATTCTCTCTCTCTAACTCTTGGACACTTAGAGCATTCTTGGAGCACTCTAGCATTGGAACAAGAAAAGCAAAGGAAGGACAAAGAAGGAAAAGTGAAGCAAAGATCAAGCAAGGAAGAGCAGGATCAAGCGGGTACAGTGGGATTACTTGTAGGTATCGAATTGCATGTGTCATTTCCTTGCTAGATTTGGCATGCATGGTACATGCATGTGTGTATTTAGTTCTCTTGTTGTCATTGACATGGGTTTTTCTAGGTGTGACAATGTTCTTCAGCCTTACCTTGCTATTTCCGGATAGCCATGGTGTGATGGGTTCTCTTGTATTTGGTCAAGCTGGATTTCCGGATGGTTTTGAAATTAAGTGTGGTGGTCTCTGAAAGAAATAACATAAGGCCTAGGAATCCTTAGACCAGAGAAGGTGGGATTTCGATAAAGCCAGATTTTGTGTGCCTCGGTGGGCCTAGGAATCCTCGACCGATGAATAATGGGATATACAGTAAAGCCTAGAGGTGTGTGCCCTCAATCAGGCCTATGAATCCTTGAACGGTGAATGGTGGGATATACGGTAAATCCTGGAGGGCGGAGTCTTGATTAGGCCTAGGAATCCTCGACCGTTGTATGGAGGGACATATAGTGAATCCTAGAGACTATGAGGCACATAAATTCCTCATTGTGTAGGTGGATAAATCCATTGACATCCATGCTTGGTCAGGTCCTAGTGAACCGGTGGGGATTGCGGTAAAGCCTAAGGAAACTTGGTTTGGTTTGGTTTTGAGTACCACATTCATGCTTTGAATATGTCACAGGGGTGATTGGCTGAAAGAAAGATTTTGTTCAACCAATCTATGGTCGGGTTGTTCGTGGAAGTCCCACATCTGGTTGACTTTTGCATTCATTAATAAGAATTCCTTTTCATTGGTTTTTCTTGTTTAAATATACTGGTTCATATGTTATTCTTATGGTTGTTATATCCTGTTATTTCTGTTGGTTATAGGTTATGAGTATGTTTTATGACATACTTGATGTATGGCTCTCATCATGTTTTGATTAGTAGTTGAAAGTGCAATGAATATATGACCTAATAGATGATAATGCAGCTATTATGATATGGAAACAATACTTCTTTATGAATCTCAGATAAGCATGAGACCCATATGCTCAGATCTGTTGTTATGACCTGTAGATTGCATATTTATGACATGTTTGACGAAATGCCTGTCATGGCTAGTAGGGTTCTAGTCAAGTATTTAGTCAAGTGTTTGAATTAATACCTTTGTTTCAATGTCATTTATCATTCTTGAAAGTTTCATGAAGTTCTGGGTAGTGGCCTGAGTCCCAACCCTGAAAAATTGGCACAAAATTTGGGGTTGATGTCTTAAAAATTCTTGGAAAAGTCCACAATCATTGTCATGCCTTTTTGTGGGAGCGAATGAAGGGCTTTGGTCGCATGTATGCCTTATCATGGGAGTGATTGATGCTCTAGGACATAAAAAAGATAAGTTATCTCAGGTGTTAAGCACCTGGAAGGGTTGGTTACCTCCTGAAGGGTATGTAGCTCCTAGGGAAGGTTAGTTTGGTTGTGTTTTGTTGGTTCCACTTCCTTAACTGTACATGGGGAGTTGAATCACATCATATTAGATTCTTGTCACATGTTTACCCCAGTGGACATTTTATCTTGTGATCCGAACTTAAACAGGAACATAAAAACTTACAGATATAATCATAAACATAGAGATGCAACAGAAAAACACTTCATTTCATTAATAGAAAAATATTGAATTATGCTTACAAATAGAATGGAAATAAGATAGCTTGGGCGATAGTAGCTTATCTATGCGAAGAGATGTGGAAGATACATGCCTCTGAACTAAGTTACAATGAGGCTCAAGTGCCATTTTATTATTGAACAATAAGAGAAAACCCTAAGTATGGTTTTCCTAATAAGAGAAAACCCTAAGTAGGTGCTAGCCTACAATATTCTCTCATCCTCCAGGGACCACATTTCATACATTTTCAGACTGGATACTCCTAAAGCAAAACACCATAATCTGAAGGCCACGTTTCATCCAATTTTCATATTGGACCCATCAATATCATTGAAGCACAAAATCAGTCAATACTAGCATCATCAATCTCTGAATCATTGATACACTGAAACCCTATCAACAACACAGTCACCAGAACAAAGAACAAACAACATAACTCTGCAACAATAACCAGATCCAACTGCAACTTCAAATATCATATATCATAATGTATACGCTACTATGACGAACAAAACCCACGTACATACGCGCTTTCACCAAAGCCAACCCGCGTAGAGATCTACAAATATTTTCTCATAACTCTGCAACTGTTCCAGACATCAATCATACCCATATCGTAACATTTATAGAACATTAAATGCGTCAGTATACAGATCTAGAATAAGCATGATCAAACTGTGTAGAGATGATTTATTCCAAGCCATTTAGATCTCAATCTATCCTTATATCTTGTTCTCCATCAACTGCTTAGATTCCTCCTTAGAAAAGCATCATGAACCCATAACGTGCATACTTCATCAGATATTCAAGACTTTCTCCATACCCTTGCCTAATGATCTTCTTCTCCTTTTATAGTCTTAGGCCTTACTCAATACCATGGTCCAAAACCATTGAGAACCAATACTAGGTGTTAGCACCTAAATCCGCCTCAGGCTGAAAGAAGGCAAAATTCAGGGTAACCACAAACCACGCTCAGTCTGGTAGCTAGCCCTACCAGAATAGGAGAGGGCTCTCTCCGAGTCACACTTAGTGAATAGATAAATGAAAAGGACTGAGATGACTTTCAAACGAACTATTTATCTTAGGCTAGTAAGTGGAAATGAAAATAAGGAGTGATTTTTATGAATGACTGTGTTTCTGGGATGTTATGGGACCACTGGACCTCAATGAACAGAGAACTTAACATAAAGGCACAGATTATTTCGTGAGGCAAGGTAGGCGGAAAGCATAGCAATTTTAATTTTAAGATATGGTGGCAGAATGGAGAGATTGATTAAGAAGGTGAAAAGGGCATGGAAAACATGAATCCTTTTCAACAGAAGAATGAACACTGTACATGAAATTTTCCCACAGGTAGAGCAATAGAATTGAATTCTACCTGATCTCACTCGAAAAATTTCACCAGAAATGGATACAAAATGAAACTATGGAACATAACAAAGAAATGGAGAGATTGATTAAGAAGTGAAAAGGGCATGGACAACATGAATCCTTTTCAATAGAAGAATGAAACACTACACATGAAATTTTCCCACACGTAGAGCAATAGAATTGAATTCTACCTGATCTCACTCGAAAAATTTCACTAGAACTGAATGAGAAATGAACTACGAAACATAACGAGATACATATGAAACATAAGAGAAACACTTGCTATACTCACAACCACAGGAATCTCATGAAACAGAGCCGTTGCCTTTCATTAATTCTCTGTAAAATTATACAATGCAGAAACAATGTTTCTTTCCCACAGTCTCCCAGAAATTACAAGCCAACCAACCCACTTGCTTTGCAAATGGTTTGCATACAATATAGAGAATGTGCTATGAAGAGATAGAACGACCAAGGGTCACCAAATGAAGGTGGAGAGCCAACCATCAGCTACAGGTGTAGTGTTACAAACATGACAAATGGCTTGGGTGACCCTTTGCCTTCTTTTTCCACTTGTATAACTGACCATATGGAGTGAAAATATTTATAAAACCGTCGTGCTACTCTTGTGCGGCGCGCTCTTTTCCAGGTGACTTTTGGAGGCCTTCCCGATGTCCAAATTGAGAGTAGGATAGCATTTTAGAAATCCTGTCCTGTCTAAATTTCAACCCCACAAGAAGTTTTGGATTTGGAGTTCATTTGCCCTGTCAAAAATCAAATCTCCCAAGATTGGTCAAACTATGCCAGATGAGGCTGCCTCAAGGAAGAGTGTTGTTTCAGGAAACTTTTGAATGTTTTTATCAACCTAAAATTAAGCTCAGGATAGTGCATTGGAAATAATTGTGTGTCTACTTTCCATCCCAATTGGAATTTTACAATTTGGAGTTCATTTGCTCTGTCAAAAAGCAAATCTCCCAAGACTGGTCGAACTGTCCCAAATGAGGCTGCCTAAAGGAAGAATGCGGTTACACTCAACTTTTGAATTTCTTCCTTAACTCCAAATTGAGCTCATGATAGCTCATTGGAAATATGTTTGTCTCTAGTTATTATTTGAATTATCAAGAAAGTCATTTTGCCAACCGAGCTAGGAGAAAACTTGATTTTCCCGAGGTCGCTCCAGAGGTGCATCAATTCTCCCAAGGCAATTGTATTCTTGACATTTCTTCAAAAAAATGACACATGTGTAAAAAGTGAAGGAGGTTTTTCTTTCTTGGTCTATTTTAAACAAAAACCTCTCTCAATTTTTCGAAATTCATCTTCCATTACTCAGAAACATTATTTGAGTGAAACATATCCCGATGTGTGGGACAAGGGATTTGCCAGAATGAAGGGGATAGGGAGCTTCTAAATTCTTGAGGAAATTTTGGGAAGTGTGGAGGGATGATTGCAAGTAGTGGAAAGTGGAATATTATAAATTGAGTGAGGGGAAGGGGTCCAAAAAGGCAAAACACAAGCCCAACCATAGAAAATTGCTAGGTTGTAGCAAGAAACTAGGGTTTATGTGAAAATGAGGAAGTTGGGGGATCTCAGTGATGGGAAGTGTTTGATAAGGTATATTATGGATAGAGGAAGGTGTATGAACATCAGGATACAAGTTTTCTGATGATTTTACCATCCAAGAGAAATTAGCTTCAAAACCCTAGGATAGGGAAATGAACCTTGCCATAGGCGCAACTGAAACATGAACAAGGTGTGAAATGACCCAATGGAACTTGACATGATGATGAAAACCCTCTGAATGATGGTAGACTCAGCTGAATGGCGACATGGAACATCATTTGGACAACTTTAACAAGGGTAAAATCAAACCCCAGACCTAATGCCTAGTGACCAAATTTTACTTGAAGACTCACTAAAATGATAAAATTTGACCTTGAAACCTTAAAATCACTTGTGTAAGAGCATGTTTGATCACTGGAAGAAGGCTGCCAAGACTGACTCTAACATTGGATCCAATGGGGGATGGTAGCTCCTTGGAGGTGCCAAGAATAACAGATCTCTGGAAGAGCTAGACAGTGGCTTTTTTGTCCATTGCGCTATGGAGTCCATTATTCCGACATTACTCAATTTATTGACATGAAACTTTACTCAAACTGACTCAATGAAAACTGACATGACTAAAGAAACTTGACTGAACTTAAAACTTAAAGCTTGGTGGTAGTACATGACTACTTTATTTTTTACAAGACTATATATCATCAAACTATATCAAACTGCCAATGTAACCAATCAAGAAGATGGCTTCTTGACTGATTCTTCCGATCAGATCTTCTGGTCAACAATTGATGTTGGTAACTGGTGAACAATTGATGCTAGTCAACCCTGCCCTAAGTCACTACTAAACCCTCTCCCTATCCCTCCACTATTTGGTTAAATCAAAATCACCACGAAATCAGCTCATTGTGCAAGCCAAGATGTGGGAGAGGGATGCATGGTCAAAGAGTAAAAAAGAGTTAAAGATTGGGGGAAAAATTTGAGTGTTTTCATAGCACGCGGCGCACACAGGGCCCGCCCACTGTGTAAATATAACATTGGCGTGGCGTGTACCCAGGGCACGGTGCACAGAAACATAAGGCCCAGAAACTATCCAATTTGCCTAAAACTTTTGGATGCTCCTCAAATTTGATAGGTAGGCCATCTACCTCTGTTCTTGCACCAAAATTTGAAAAGGATAGCATGGTGGTAGGGGTATAAATCAAGTACAAACATTTTTATAAAGCCAACGAAAGAGAAACAATGGAATCATGATCCTAAGGTTTATGCTACAGTGACAAGGCTGCCAATATGTTTCAAACCATCCCAAATCCCTGATAAATTTCTCCCTTTAAACCCCTATTCCTCTTTTCATCATTCCCCTCCTAAATTCCCCTATTTTATTGTCCCCTTGGTGATAGATCTGCAAAGCATCTATCAATTCAGTGATTTCAGAGGTTAGCAAAGAAATTCAGGGTACAAACAGCAGCAATGGCATCGGAGATTTCGTCAGATTATGAAGGTGAAACCCACAGTGATACAGCTTCAAGGGAACAAGCTCCCTAGAGACCTAGGAGTGGCAGACATGCTAGGGATGAACCAAACACACTCACTGAGTTGCAGGCATGTCCTCTCGCTATGTCTTGTTTCCAGCACTTGGCATGTTTCGAATTTTGTCAGAGGGTGGCAAATGTTAGAATTCATCATGAGTTGGCCCGCCTCTTTGCACTTCACCTACATGGAGGACAGTCTATCTTGGCAGCGGTCACCTTCACATTGACACCCGAAACCATATCATTGGCAACAGGCATATCGAATGTTGGAGAGCAGTGGCACAAGAAGATGAAGGTGGAGAGGGAACTTTATGAGCATTACATAAAGGCCAGTTGTTTGAGTCAGCTCACGAGAGTTTTCCCATTCAGATTTTTGAGAGATGATTATGTCCCGCTCATGAGATTGATCATGAAATACTTTAGTTGCGAGGGGAGGTTTTCTTGCATTTATGCCTATCACATCAGGTTACTCATGCACTTCACCAGGGTACGCATGATGAACCTCCCATTTTTCATTTGCAGAAACATAGAGAGGATGAGAAAGTTCATGCAGCACAAGACCCCTCGGTAGCAGCTCAACAGTGTATATATATCACTTTGCTCTCATCCAGACTTTGGTGGATCATCAGTTGGGATTGCAGGGCATTACTTGGGAGGACTTTATCTCACGTGACTTCTTCAGCACCCCATAAGTAGTATCAGAGGCAAAACATGAGATAGGTGGTCCTTCTCATCAGCATGAACGCCATGAGACCACTGTGGTGCCATTTTCCGTCACATATTAGAGAGCCTATCCGAAAGGCACCAGGCCTTTGTTTGCAGCAGCAAAGCGAGTGTTATCTCCACCCGAGGTGGAAGGGGCCTCGATTCCGGCATCGACTACACAGGTCCGGCATTGACTACACAGGTATCGGACAAGGGCAAGGAGCCCATGCATGATGAGGGGCCATCAGGAGCACAGGAGACCGGTGTCATCCTCGTTCCGGATGAAGAGACAGAGGCAGAAAATGCCAAACTTAGGATGACCATCCAGGAGTAGGACACGAAGATCAAAGACTTGATGCTAAATTTCGAGAGGGCTAGATGGGTCATCAACTATTTGGAGCAGAGGAACAAATAGTTGGAAGACCAGCATGTGATCATGGAGCTACAGAACATCTGTGAGGATTGCCTAACTGCCCAACAGAGGAGGATTGAATTCACTTCATTAGAGCAACAGGTTATGGATGATAGTGATTCTGTTCTTGAGAGAGTCAACATGCACCTAGACAAAATTTTGAACAAGGCCAACAAAGACAACGCACTGCTGAGACATATGGCTCATCATTACAGGGCAAGGAACTTGAGTTTGAGAGCCCGAATAAGGAGTTTGAAAGCAAACTGAGGAAAGCTATAAAGAGGGAAAAAAGGGAAAAAGAGAAAGATAGGCTCAAGATCTTGGCTGAGGCCTCCTTGACTCAGCAAAGCGCCCGATAGAGAACTTCCAGCCAAAATCAAAAAAGAAAATTTGGGCAAATTTTGGTCACAGGTATATTTTTTGGGCGAACAACAGGGATTTTCTCTCTGTGCGCGCGGCGCTAAAATTATAGCACTCCAATCGAAGAAAAGTTTGCATTTTTGGATTCAGCATTGAAAGTTACATCTACTGGTGTCTGGGCTAGAGATTTTGATAAGTTTTGGGTCACCTAAAGGTCAAAAAACACCCAAAAATGGCCTTTTTGCCACCTTTTGGACACACAGAAAGCGGTCTTGGGAAAATGAAGACTTGGAGGGACAAATGAGCTTCAAATTCAGAGATTCTAGTGGGGTTAGAAATTAAACAGGCCAAGCTTTCCAACAAGCCCACCTGGGCACATTTTGGACACCTGGAAGTGCCCCAAAATAGGTCCCAAAGTAGCACGACGCACAGAGAAAAGCGCGCGGTGCATAGAGGAAAAATTGCCAATTTGCTTCCGTGTCGCGAAACTTTGGATCGCGACTTCTCCAAGTGGGCCCACTCATCTACACTTCAGCTTTTTTGGCACCAAAGGCATCATTTAAAATGTTTTTTCTCCAGATTGGCTTCTATCCAAGTGGCGAAGGAAGGCAAATGGTCACCCTAAAGCCATTTGTCATGTTTGTAACGCTGCACCTGTAGCTGATGGTTGGCTCTTCATCTCCATTTTGTAATGATTCGAGTAACTCCCCAACCCTTGGGTGTTCTATCTCTTCATGTCACATTCTGTATATTGTATGCAAACTATTTGCAAAGGGTTGGTTGGCTTGTAACTTCTGGGAGACTGTGGTAAAGAAACTTTGTTTATGCATTGTATATTTTTACAGAGAATTAATTAAAGGTAGCGGCTCTGTTTCATGAGATTCCTATGGTTGTGAGTATAGCAAGTGTTTCTCTTATGTTTCATATGTACCTTTTTATGTTTTTTATTTCATTTCGCCTTTATTTCTGGTGAAATTTTTCGAGTGAGATCAGGTAGAATTCAATTCTATTGCTCTACCTATGGGAAAATTTCATATACAATGTTCATTCTTCTGTTTGAAAAGGATTCATGTCGCCCATGCCCTTTTCAAATTCTTAATCATTCTCTCCATTTCTTTTTTATGTTCCATAGTTTCATTTTGTATCCATTTCTGGTGAAATTTTTCGAGTGAGATCAAGTAGAATTCAATTCTATTGCTCTACCTGTGGGAAAATTTCATATATAGTGTTCATTATTCTGTTTGAAAAGGATTCAGGTCGACCATGCTCTTTTCAAATTCTTAATCAATATTTCCATCCTGCCACATTTTAAAACTAAATTGTTATGCTTTCAGCCTACCTTGCCTCACAAAATAATTTGTGCCTTCATTTCAAGTTCTCTGTTCATTGAGGTCCAGTGATCCCATAACCTCCTAGAAACACAGTCATTCACAAAATCACTCTTTATTTTTATTTTCACTTACTAGCCTAAGATAAGTATTTCATTGTAAGTCATCTCAGGTGATTCATTTACTTATTCACTGAGTGTGACAGAGAGAGCCCTCTCCTGTTCTGGTAGGGCTAGCTAGCAGACTGAGCTTGGTTGGTGGTTACCCTGAATTTTGCCTTCCTTCAGCCTGAGGCAGATTTAGGTGCTAACACCCTCCACCACAATCTGGTATAGGTTAGGATCCGCCTCACTCTTAGAGAATCCAAGTCCGGTGAAATAGCTATCTATCCATGTGTACCAAGCACGAGGTGCTTGTTTCAACCCATACAGCACTCTCTTGAGCCAGTCACTCAGCTTTTGTAGTGTGCTTTTGCCCTATGATGGTTGGCACTGCATGAGTGGTCTCTTCCACTCCATGAACTTCCTTTTGTGGCTGATCCACATCCTAAAGCTCATCCTTAGGAACTAATAGCTCCTCATCTGCATGCAAGTGTGGCTCCCTCTCAAGCGAACACTTCATGGCTTTCTCCTCCTGAAATTTTATATCTCATCGCACAATAGTCGTGCCACTGTCTGTAAAATACACACGATAGTTATGGGGCGTATCATTGCACCCCACAAATATCCCAACCTCTGCGGTCAGATCCAACTTCTTGCTGGCATCCTTCGTTACATGCATGTAAACAAGAGAACCAAAAATCCTCAAATGGGAAATATTAGGCCTCTTACTAGAATAAGCCTCCTTGGGTGTACTCATGCCAAGTATCTTGTGAGGACAACAGTTCTGCACATATACTGCAGTATTGCATGCCTCCACCCACAAGTGAATGGGTAGGCCCTGATCATGCAACATCGCCCGTGCAGCACCCACGATCATTCTGTTCTTCCGGTCAGCAACCCCGTTCTACGGTGGGTTATGGGGAGCTATGAGCTCTCTTCGAATCCCTTCTACACTGTAGAAATCCTTGAGCTCGCTAGAGATGAATTCACCACCATTGTCGCTCCTAAGAGACTTCAGCTTCTTCCTCGATTCCTTCTTGACCAGTGCTTTGAACTCACAGAACTTTGAGTATGTCTCGCTCTTCTTCTACATGAAGAAGATCCAATACTTTCGGGAGAAAACATCAAAAAAGATCACGTAGTACCTGTGCTTTGTTGTCGAAGAAACTGAAAAAGGTCCACACATGTCTGTGTGAATTCTCTCAAGGATCGTCGTGGTGCAACTATCCTTCTTGTGAAAGGTGGCTTTCACAAAGTTTCCCAAAATACACCCCTTGCACTGATCTGACTACGCAAGAGTGCCTTTAGGAAGCCCAGTAGAGATCTGCTGCAGTATATTCAAGGCGCCATGGTGAAGGTGGCCCAATCTCCGGCGCCACAGCTTGCCATCATCCCAACTCACCACTCCTTTTGCCTTGCATGCCATTGCTGAGCAGCCATCTACATGCAACTGATAAAGGTTCTTGACTCGAACCCCTATCTTCCGGGTTTCTCCAATTGTCTTGTTGCGCAAGAAAGCCTTTCCCTTGCTGAAAACAACATCATATCCCTTGTCTTCTAACATCGCCACAGAGATAAGATTCTTCTTCAATCCTGGGACATGCATCACTTCCTTCAATACGAAGGGTTTACCAGACTCCCTCTCAAAGGAAATGGTACCAATACCGATCGCACTGTATCTATCATCATCGCCCATCTCGATGTGCACTCCAATATCTTTCTCATTCAGATCAAAAAGAAAACCTCGATCTCCTATCATGTGAAAAGACACACCATTGTCTAAGAACCATTTTGATCCCATCACACTTGATACCAAGCATGTGATCAGTGAAAAATTTGGCTCAAACTGTGAGGTTAAGGCCTCTCCCACTGCAGATCCAGCAGCTTGCTTATTTTTCTTCTTCTGTGAACAATCTGTGGCATAGTTTCTGTGCTGGTGACAGTGAAAGCACTTCACCTTGGACATGTCCTGCTTCTTTCCTTTCACACTAGAATGAGAAGCTTTCTTGTTCTTCCCCTTCTTTGCTTTGGCAGCCAAATCGCAATTTTCTTCATCAGATGCCTTTGATGAAGATCTGTCCCTGGTATTCTGCCTGATCTCCTCTTGCACAAGATCCGACCAAAGTCTCTCCCATCCTAGAAATTTCTCTCGACCATTGATAGAGTCCTGATAGGAATGCCAACTCTTCAGAAGACCAAGTAGAGCCAAGCTCACCAAGTCCTCTTCATCGACAGTCACCCCCACACTTCCTAGCTCATCTCGGAATTGGGTGAACTTCGTGAGATACTTGGGCATATTGTCGCCTTTCTCACACATTATGTTTCTGAGTTTATCCTTGAGCGCCTTCTTCCTCTGGTCACTCTTTCTTTGGAATAGATCTATCAACACTTTCCACATCAAGTATGGAGAATCCTTTCCATGGAGGCTGGACACATTGTGATCCCTCACACCCTCCAACAGAATCCTTCGACACTTTGCTGTCTTCTTTTGCCAATCCCCGACTTGAGCAGCATCTATGAACTCCTTCAACCCATTATCATCTAACACCGCCTCCATCCTATCCTTCCATGTAATATAGTTCAAGCTGCCCTCAAGGGCATACTCCAATCGCAATCCATTGAAAGACATTTCAACTTTGACACCGAGAAAACACTGTTTCCAATTCTAGTTCCACCAGCTCAAAACTCAACCGCTTCTGATCTAAAATTCGTGAGAACAAAGTATTTCTCATACAGAGATCGACTGTATGGGCATTCACCAGATGTCTCACCTTCCAAAATAAGGATGAATCCAGAAGCTACCTGGCCCAATTACAGACTCTGCCTGAAGAAATAAAATGTAAATACTTTCTGAATAATAGATCTGATGATCAATTCTCCACTGGTATCATGTAGAAATCCCTTCTACAAATCAAATAGCACTGATACCATGTAGAAATTTTATGAATAATATGACACTTATTCAACCAAGATTATCCTGATTATACACTATTGCGGAATGCATGCATAATACGTAATCTCATCTACGTTGATCATCAATTTAGCAGTATTCAGAAACATACACATGTGCACATTGAAGCATCAATCACACATATCAACATAGTATGTACCCGGGGAAAGCATAAAGCTGAAAACGCCACAACTATCTGTATATTATATTGATTGAGATCATGTAACAGTACACAGTACAATACTAGCTCCACATGTTACACACAATACAGCATAGATGTGAATCAATCACTGCCTCAAATCACCTCTGCTGCTTGCCTGCCTCCACTACACAATCCTGTATAGAGAATGGATGAGAATGAATGAACCATTCACGTGTTTCCCTTGTGTAACACTACACAATCCTCATTGGCAACTCAATCCCACTGATTGTGCAAATCACATGCACAACTATAGTCACAACTGATAGCTGTCTTGCCCTTTCACTCATCTCTAACACTTATCTCCACTGAACTGTCCATGCACTGAGTTAACTGATGTATTCTTTAGTTGCTTTATGAGTTAATAATTAGTGAATTAATTAATAACTAATTCACACCACTCAAAATTAGTCTATTTGCCAGTTAGACTAACTACAACTAGTTCAACTAAGTCAAACTGAACAAAACTCCATCAACTCCTGATCCAACTCCACAGAACTCAATCATTGAAGTCCTAACTGAAGTCCTCCATGCAATAGCTCAAGTTAACCTACAAGAAAAGTGTATTTCCTTCTAGCAGTTTCATGTGCCACATCTGTAGCTCGAACTAAAGTGCTCCAAGAGAATAAGATAATGTTTATAGTCTAAATATTATTAAGAGCTAATAATATTCGACTGTTCTATTTTTAGCCTAGGAGTCTAAAAATAGACTCCACCCATATGTCTAAAATATAGGTCCATCTATATTTACCAACTTGATCAACCATCCACAAATAGCATCCTGCAACTCGTAGACCATGATCCATATGTCTAAAAATAGACATAGTCTAAAAATAGGCTTGCGCCAAAAATAGCCTGCGGGCCCACTTAGTGAAGGCAACTTATTTTCACTAAGCTCTATCATCTTG
>APFE030229572.1:48775-71010 GCA_000404065.3 Pinus taeda
AAAGGAAAAGTGCTCAGATGGACCTTTTCTTTTAGGGAGTCCGAAAAGGAATGAAAGTGACTACTCTGGAGAACTAGGAAAAAGGTTTACCAAACAACCCATAAAACTACATATACACCTTAGCAATCATATGAAAACCAAGGACTTTCCGTACGACAGTCAATCTTCCTGAATGTTGTGTTTGGTGCATTACGATTTGCAAGGCAGTAGACACGGCTTCCTAAGGATATAGGATGATAACCTAGTGGGGTCTCCCAACATATACTCGACGGTACTGGGAGCACAAGTCCATGCTAGTAGCTATTGGATCACAAAAGGAGGAATCACCCAACCTTAAGTGAAAATAATAGAAACTAGGTTTAACGACGTCGGAGCACGTCTCTAGCCTAGAACTCTAAATAATGTGTGTTATGTTCCAATGCATTGTTAGGCTTATTCAGTTAATTTTAGAGTTGATCTTGAATTATGTTTCAATTTCCAGGCCGTACCGTATGTATATCAAAACCTAGGATGCAACTAGAATGAATAAAGCACCTTTCACTTCGATGAACTCCTACTTACAGAAGGGTAGAGAGACCATTCCCAAACCAATAAAAAACCAAGATCAGCAAATGCGGTCACTCAAGAGACACAATGCATAAACACATCAATCCCTATAGTGCATGGATACTACTAATGAGAGATTTAAAAATTTGCCTTCTAATTTTTCAAACATGAAAACTTGGAACGCAAAATGTACTTTCACTTTCGCATACTAATGAATGCAATCTTTTGATTCTGATAGCTTTGAATTCTAAAGAAACAAGAAAGCAAGTGTGAAACCGATTGATCCAAACAATTGTAATCTATGTCTGGTAGTGAAACATTCGAATCAATATGGAAATTGGTTCAATGAATAACACTAAACATCAACCAGCAAGAACAAGCTATGGAAAAACCTTAAGCAAACCAACAGGAGGGTTGCAGATGAATCTTGAACAGAAAAATAACCAAGCCAAATAATTCAAAACTTGAAAAACCAGGTCGCAAAACCCAAAAATACAAGATTCACTTCAATGAAACCGAAAAGTGAGAACCTTAACTAAGAGAAATTAAAACAAACTAAAAGATAAGAGAAAGACAGAAAGGGATTAACAAGGCTGATGAATTCAGGAGACAGAATTGAAAAAAACAATTCTACAGGAATCGTCGCGGCTGTAACACAAGCAACTAGTGTCGATCAGCTACTAGCCATAGCAACAGAGCGACGTCGTCACGAAAGTACACGTATTTCACGCGACGGGCCGATTTCAGGAATCGTTGCGACTGTGTGATAAGATTCAGTGACACACAGACTTCAAAAGGAGAGACTATGCGATGTCGGCGCAACTGTATAAATTTTTTCAGCAACGAAATTAAAAACAATGAAAGGCAAATAAAAACTTCCAAACAAAAAACAGTTTATCCTTACAGGCAACAAAGGGATTTCCCAGATTGACCCAGGTAACCCAAAAGACTAATGGTTCAATCCCAAAATCCAAAAGACATTGACTCAAAATCAAGCAAAAGCAAACAAGAGAAAAACATAGGACAGACTTCCCAGCAGAGTCGCCAACTTTTGATAAAGGAAAGTGTTCCCTCTGCAGACAGAGGCAACCCCTCTAGCCTTAGAGAGGGTCTAGTCACAGCAAAGACAGATCAGCAATTGATTTCCTTAAACAGTCATCATTGGAGGCCTACCTCAAACTGGTGGTCGATGAAGTTTTGTTGCACTGCTCCAGCTTCCATTTCCTTCTCCTCAATGAGTGATTAACCTGAAACAATACAAAGAAAACACAACAAAGCACCTAACCAAAGAACAACAATGATCTATTTACTCACAAAGTGAAGAAGTCATGAGCTATCAAGTAAATTACATAAAATACATAGGAAAACATCATTGATTGTATTAATAATGAATTAAAAGCAAGCTTACAACCAAGTCTTGATGTCACAAGCCTTCTCAGAGGATCCAGCCAGTATGTTTCTCAAGCATTCACTCTTCAAGGATGAATCTCCCAACACACAATGTCTCTCTCTGACTCATAAGCTTTAACACAAAGTTAATGGAACTCCACAACCTTCCACATGCTATCAACAATCCTACACTTATCACACCCACACCAGCTATCTATCAAACCTGAAAACACTAGCAGCACTACCCAACCAAAAGAACTATTAACTAGTTGACCATATCAAAGGTGAGTGCTTTAATAGGAGAAGGAGTCTCCATGAAATGTGGAAGGAGGAGCTCATCTTCAAGGAAGGTAGCACTAATGATGGAACTACCATAACAGGAGGGGAAGGGCGACCCAAACTATGCCAACAACCAGGTCTGGAGACATATAGAAGGCCAATTGTTGAAACGAATTCACCCAATCTGGATCGTCGCGGGCCGTAAACTAATTCTTCGTGACAACATCGCGAGGAGGCAATGCATGCAGACCCATCGTTGCCAGATACAACTGATAACCTCATGTCGGGCCTAGAAATCCGGTCGTCGTAGGAAACAGACGTACACCTACGACGGAGTCGTGATGAGACTGTTATGGACATGGGAACGTCGCATATATTAAGTTTTTACTTGCAACGAGGCAGAAACTTAGGGAATAATGGTCAATTTGCAGCAGTAGAGAGCATTTTCTTAATCTTCTTATATCAGTGGGAAGATATGAACATGATTATTTGACACACGACACAGCAGAAGGACTGAGATGAGGACAGTGACAAATTACTGTGTAACATCACCTTCCTTTGGATTTTCATCTTTGCTTTCCAGTTTTTATCCAAGTCATTCAAATCTAGCAGTGACTTTAGATTACCTTATTTTATCAAGTTGATGGTGTGCAAAGTGTGATTGACTACTTTTATTATATTCTTTGCCACTCCTACTACTCTTTCTACTACCAATTCTGCCTACTTGATCCATGCATCCCAATTTGTGAATAATATTTATTTGTGTGTTTCTTCTATTTATAGTAGATTAGCACTTCTTCCTTGCTCAGATTCTTTCCATTCAATGTAGTCAAAGATCTTAGTATTTAAGTCATTAAACTCGATTCCCTCATCAATTGTCTTATATATTAATTGATCACTGGTATTCAGATAAGGGGTGATATGGGACATTCTCTGGCAAAATAGATCTTGTTGTTTTGATAGAATGGAGTTTAGCTCCAATGCCTCTTTGATGAACTCATCAATAGTGGGGACATATTTATATTTCGCCATATCCTCTTGCAACTATTGGATTTTAATGTTCTTTGCATAGATGTATTCTTCATGGCTTATCCTAAGTACTTCCATACTTTGCTGCAATTGGACTATATGGTCAACGACTTGCTTGTTCACATTTGTTTTCTTGATTTCCATCTGTTGCTCAAGTTGTGCTATCCTTTCTTCCCTTTCCCTTAACAAAATAGATACTTCAGTGGCTTTATCCATGGTGGTAGTAGCATATGTCCCTGTAAATTGTGACAACCTAGTTAAATTTTCAGTTGGATTTGAAGGAATATCCCTCCGGACTATATCCATTGGTTCATTCCCTAGTGGGATTTTAGGTGTTTCCACTCTCCTTATTTTCCTATGTCTTCTTACTACATCCTTATGTAGTGAGCTATAGAATACATCTTAAGGAGGTATTTTTGTAACCTTTAGGATAATCTCAAATGTCAGAAATGTAGGAATGATTTATGTATTCTACGAACTTGTCCCTTGCTTATTCATTGGTTCAGACTCTGAAATTTTCTGAGTTTGCTATGGAATATGATATCCTGTGGTTTCTTGGACATATGTTTTCTTGGGAGTATCCTGGAGTTTTTTATTAAATTGGTCCCATTCCTACTCCAAATCGTTGCTTTTGCCTTTGGGACTGGTATCTTGAGTTAGGTCACTTTTGACCTATTTCTCATCTCACCTTCTATTGGATTTTGTTGTAGTATCTGTTTCATGTGTCTTCCCTGTATCCTGGGTTCTATTCACCTCATATTCTATATGATAATTTGGTCCTTCGCTATTAATAGTTACACTGGGAGTAGGTTTGTCATCAGTTCTTAACAAATGCAATGGGATTGTTTCAAGCCTCTGATTTCTAAATTCCTAAAACCTTTCAAACTCATCAGGATTCAAATTCACCTTCGCCCAATCGAATGCTTGTTTGAATGATTCGGATGATTGTAAAAGATATTCAAATTCGTGAGCTTCATGGACAAAGGGTTTGACCTTTAGTGTTGTAGTAACATTTTGTGCTACTTTCCCTGGGTCAAATTGCCTCTTTGGCAAAGTATGGAGCCTAAGGCTCTCTAGGTTTAGTAACTATTTGTTTGCATGGTTGAATTTCACCAATTAAAAAGAACCACACTAGATGGGAAAGGGTGGCCATAGTGATTTCTTTCTATCTTTCAATGTATTGGTTAAGCCTTTTCCAACAATTTGGTGAGCTATTTCTCAGGCTAACAGCTTTTCGCAGACATACAAAGGGAGTACATGTGGGTCTATTGTACTACCGTAAACTTTGATATATGTGAACCATTGTTTAGCAAAGTACTTACCTACTATGAGAAGGTATGTCGCGGATTCCTTAGAAAATATGGGGGCCTTTTATCAAAAATCATTTGATGTAATGGTAGAATAACACCATGGAATATCTTGTAAAAATGGGGTATAAAATGGGATTCCCACATTTATTTGTGACTGAGATGGATGGGGTAGGGGTCTTGCAAAGTCCATTTCCAACCCATAATTGGAAACTTAGTACAGAAACAGATAGATTCCATGATATAGGCACTCATATAAAATGGAGGAAGGTTTTCTATGGAGGTGGATCTCTTTTGAAGATATTTAGAAATAGCAGTAGCTAGGTTTTCAGATAGGATAGTAGCCCTATTAATTATATGAGAATTGACACATGCATCGATTAAAGGGACCCATTCTATAGAGAAATTGGTATTATTAGGAATTCCATACAATCTACATAACATTGAAGCTGCATAGTTATGGGTATTTGCTAAAGAAGTTATGGGGTACATACCCGTCTTATGATATTTGAATTTGTTTTCTAGGGCTCTCAATCCCTGAATCATCTTGAAGGGTTCTTCATTCTACTTCGCGAACTTGGGCAGGAACGATTTTTCATATATATCTTGAGGGTCGAGAAGATGATACATTTGTTCCAAATCTTTAGCTTTGAATGATCCCATCAGCTCCATCTTTGAGTTCTTGAATTTTTTGTCTTCAATATTCACATTTTCCACCACCCATATAACCATATTCGTGTATGGTAGTATCTTGGCTCTTAATCCTATTATGTGAATAAAAGAGCAAGCAGCATCCTTGAATTGAACTCTCGAGGGTTTTATTGAATCTGTTGTTGCCTTAAACTTTGTAATTTTAGGCCTCTCATCTTCAAGTCTATTGTATATGACTTCCCATGCTGTTGCTCCTCCATTAGCACTGCAGACTGTATCAACAAATATGGGCGACATCTCTGAAACACTCTGTTGCTTCTGCTTTTGCATTACCTTTCCTAAGGACATCTCTTTTGAAGCTTCTCTGAAATTAAAGAGAGATATATCAACACACGCAGTAGAGGGAAATTAACGTTGAGAGCTCTTTGAAATGACTTGAATCATGGGAAGATTTTGAATGCAATCTCTATGTTAATTAGCCATAACTTGAAAACATCAACTTCTCTCCTTGAGCTGCTAAACCATAATTGCTCTATCAACCTAGTTAATATTTCATTAAAACTCAGTAACTTACCATGCTTCATGCCTTATTTTCTGCATCACTACTTTCGAACGTTACAATATAGCACTGCCTGGAGTTAATGTGAAATGTGATTGCAAAACATTGCAATATCACATTTCACAATTTTTTAAGGGGTGACACAATAGCATGCTTTATTAAATTGTGACTTGCGAAGTGTGATCACATATTCTTAGAGTGTCGTGATCGGAAAAACACAATGGGGGCTTTATCGCATATTGCATTTCAAGATTTTCTTTAGGATGTTTATAATTGTCACATGGAAAACTATGCAATGTGATTTGCGATGAAAGTTTTAAGTATGGGTTGCATTCTAAAGGTTTAAGGAAAATTTGTAGAGTTAGCATTCAAAGGCTAAATATTTAAAAGGGTCCCCATTTATATGCCAAATATTAACTATTACTCCCTATAAATGGGGGGGTTGTTACATAGTACAACACATAGCTCTATGGTTCCTCAAATCCTTTGGACCTGAAGTTTAACTTTCCCATAGAAGGTTCTTATGTTCTTTAGTATCCCATACCTATTTTGTTTCCTGAGGAGTTTTGACTTTTTAGAATCTGATCTAGCTTTCTTATGCTTTCTGCAAATTTTTCATTTAAACCTTTCTCGGTCTCCATTCTCTCAAGCTCATTCCCAGGGATATGACCTCTGCCTTGAGACTCTGACATTTTTGTCCCCATTCATGGATCAAATCATGATGAACTTCTTCCTTTCGCTTAGCTTATTCTAATTTGACTTTCAAGGACAGAATTTCATCTTTACATGTTTTTGTGATTATTTCCTTCTGCACCTTGAACAACTCTTGTTTTAAATGCTTGTTCTCTTCTTCTAGTAGAAGGGATATTTTATCTTTTCTTTTAGTGGCTTCTTCAAGTTTTTCTTTTTGGTAAACAAACTCTTCATTATCTAAGGTGTGCATACCTTATTCAGCATGTTGTATTCGTTCTTTTATAGTCATGTTCTTTTTCTTGGACTTCTTTAACTCATCAAGAGCACTAATGAGTTCCCCTTCAAATTCCACTACTCCTTGTTCTTCTTCTTCCTCTTCAGAATCAGTAATATTTTGTTTCTTAGATTCTGCTCCAAATTCCATAAGTAAGTATTTTTATTAATCATATTCTGAAGAGTTTTCTCTATCTAACCATGGTGTTGAACCATCATCTTTGGAGTAGAGCCCCTTCTTCTTATAGAACTTCTTCTTCTAATGTTTCTGAGATTTGTTTCTAAATTTTTATCATCTTCATTTTTAGTCCTTTCTTTGTAAGGGAACTTAGACAAGAAATGCCTAACTCTCCCACGGTCAAAGAATTTAAAGGGAAACTTCCCTTTTTATTTTCCAAAGCCACTCTTCATTTTCCTAGAAAATTAAGCTTTCTCCTGATCAGATTCATAGTTGGAGCAGTTTTGATGATCTTTGTGCTCCTTGGCCTTATTGCACACTTTGAATGTTGCCTCCTTCGTTTCATACTTTTCTCTTCCTACTCTTATCTCATAGGCTATGAGAGTACCAAGCAATTAGTCCATCTTGAGATCATTTAAATTATCCATTTATTAAATAGCTAATACTTTGGCATTAAATCTCATGGGTAGGGATCTTAAGACTTTTTTAGAAATCATGTCTTCCTTGACTTCTTCACCAAGTCCTCTAATCATATTAGTTACTTCATCAACTCTGAGGAAGTATTATGTTATTCTTTCTTCTTCACTCATTTTTAAACTTTCAAACCTCATTCTAAAAGTTTGAAGTTTGGCTTGCTTGACTTTGTCATCTCCTTCATGACTCTCATTTAGCTTCACTCGCACTTCCTTGGCAGACTTACATTGCATAACCTTTACAAGTGCATATTGACTAAGGCTAACGAGAATGGAATTCTTGTCTTTAGCATTATTTCCATACAATTTTTTACCATGTGATTCAGTGGGAGGGACATGAGGGACATCATAATCTACTATTACAGAGCTCCAAACATCTACTCCCAAGGACATAAGATAGGCTTCCATCCTAACTTTCCAGAAGGCATAGTTTGTCCCATTAAAGACTAGTATCTTGCTTGCGTAAGCATCTTAACTCTCTTGCCTAGATATAATTCCTTATGGATCTACCTTATAGTGGTTATATTATTCCTGAAGGAACTTGGCTCTGATACCAATTATTGGAATAAGGAATTACTAAGGGGGAGTTGAATCAGTAATAGTGAGGTTCTTAAAAAAAATTATCAAAGTGTCTTTAGTTCTTTCCTCTAATGTGTATTACTTATGAGAGTATTCATACATAATACAAATGAGCAGAAAGATGAGAAATTCATTTATACACATAATCCATCACATGAGCAGCATACACATATTGACACCAGTATTTTCACATGGAAACCCAAAGGGAAAAAAAAGCCACCAATTTTTTTGTTTTTATGATGTAAATTAAGCAACTACTTAATTACATCAATTTATTTGTGAGCACCCACTCACAGGAGCCACTGACCCCCTTAGGATAGAAAGAACCTACTTTCCAAGAGGCACCAACCTCTTATGAATGCAGGCCACCACCTGCTCTAGCCATTGTTTTACTTTTCATACAATTTTCAAACTGAAAACAAAGGCACTTACAAATATATAAAAATACCAATCTAGATTACTGTAGAAGCATACTTCTTCTCTTGGTCCTCTACTATTCCGTGGGCTCTCTTTCTATCAAACAGTAGCACCCTATCCTCTGCACTCTACCTTCTATCCCACAGGCTCTCTGCAACACTCTACTCCAATTCAACACTTGGTCTGGTTGCTCAGCTCTCACACACTCTTCTCTTCACTCTTCAACACATGCAATAATACTCTTTCCCACTTGTATCGATGGAAATCGCTAGTTTTGACCCTCTACTTCACTCTACAAAATGTTGCCTCCGCTGCCTATTTCCACACTGCCCGACTGTACCTCTGTATGGATCCTCCTGTTGTTGTTGCATCTGATGCTAGAATTCTGACACTATATTAAACATGAGGATGGGCTCCTAAGCACCTCACCAACTCCCTGTATGATCCTCCATGCTAAGAATTTAATCTTAGTCCACCTGCACACTCCAGTGAGACTCCCCATCCTTATTCATGGCTTCGCAGATTTTGATTGTACTTTGGAATGGATTCTTTGTACCCCATTTAAGTCTATAAGACATGCATGGGAAATAGGAGATGGCTTTCTTCCAACATCAAGACTAGCCCAACAGTTCTTGCCTGAGAATTGTGGCACTTGTTTCCTTGATCAAGCTATTTCTACAATTGCCATTAACGCCATCAACCAACTTCTCTACACACATTTACTTGGAAGCTACCGACCCAATCATCCTTTAACACTCTGTACATGTGTATCATATCCATAACTCATCGTATCTTATATTAAAATAACATTACAAAATCTCACAATGTTAATGCCTTGAGCCCCTTGGCGCTTAGCCCTTATTGCTTGTTATTTCATCATGGGACCAGGAGATGTGACCGTTGGCTTCTCATACCACTGTAGTGTTATATCGAAGCCCCTTCATATCGTAACTTTTATTCAACGGACCTTACAAAATTGCAAAGTCATGATTTCCTTTAGCTCCATATGCTTAGCCCTTTACTATTTTTCCTCCATCGGACTAGGAGTTATGACTAGCATTTTAGCTTTTAGGTGCTAAGGCCTTCAAATCTTATCAGAGGCCTATCTCCCTGTGTATTTTTCTCTTCCTCCCTTGGTTCCTTTAGCTTCTTATCTAACCACCAATATATCAAAGCTTCTTTATCATGACTTCCTTTATAATTCAATTTTGGAGGAGTTCTAAAATTCTGACCTATGAAATACTCATAGCACTCAGGTGTTGAGTCTTCTTTGTGCCCTTGGTCATTTAGATCTCCCACAACCATGTGCTAGTCTACATTAGAGCCCCTTTATCAGATACGAACTTTTCTATAAAGAAATTAGATAGGAGTTACAAAAAATCCAACCTTTAATATGTCATCCTCCGAGAAGACGTCATGTTATCGTCATCATTCCACATGGTGCCTCCTTAGTGGTGACACCTGTCACCCATATTTTCCTTATTGGGCCACTGAAAATGTCAAATTTGATAGCCAAGTGTCCACCATATATTCACATCATGTTGATGTCATCTACTTCTTCGGTTCCTGAGGGTCCACTCAACGCCTGCCATGTGGCTATTAGAGGAGAGAAAAAGGGTCCATTGGTTCTTGGTTTTTCAATGATTTCCTTTGTTAATCCTTCTTCGAAATATCTAGGCTTTGAGGTCTCGATATGCTTCCATGTGTCTTGTCTTGCCAAGGTTCCGGCCTACTTCCAATATGACTATCCCTCTGAGGTATTGAGCCTTCATTCCATTTAGGGTCCCTTTTAAATAAATTGTCAAGGTCCCAAGCCTTTGACCTCTGATATTCAACCCTTCTACTTTGCTGACCTCCAAAATTTTGGGTCTTGATATTTCGGTTACCTCCAATATTTCAACTTTCTTAGGACTTCAAGACCTTGACTTTAGCAACCCATAACTTTTGATCCAGAAGGCCATTTGCAGACTTCAACACACTATTGGAAATCTCTTTCAGATCACTTTCCAGTGGAGAGGGTCTAATGTAGGCTTTGATCCCATCTGCTACCTGAGATATAGTTGCAAACTCTCTACCTCAAAGCTAGTATGGTTAACATCAATGCCAACATACCAAATTCCACAAGCCATCCAGACAATGCCAACTCTCCAACAAATTCGGCTTCCCTATAATTGTTTATCCAATTCACATTTTCATCTTCCTCTCTATAATAGTCTTCTAAGATTATCGGCTTCCTCTCCATTTCTCTATCCTATAATAGTTTCTCTTACTTCTTGAATGAAAGCTTCACTTCTGTCCTTCAAATGGTGAAATAGTAGGTTATTTTTACTTATTGGTCATTGTGCACTTGATTCGACATGAACAATTTGACTTGAAGCTAACTTGTAGGCTTGTAATGAAGGTTGACTTAATTGTCTTCCATTTGGAGGCCAGATTTGAAGGATGAATGGTAATATTTTTAGGATAAGGAATAGATTTGGTGGAGCAGATATTTAGACACAAAAAAATTTCCTTTCTTGATCTTAAGGATCCCAAGAAGGGTCTCTTACAAAAATGAATTTGACTTTGACTCAAAAAAAATCTTAGAAGCCTACAATGGAGGCTTGACCTATTGACCATTGACCCAAGCATCAAACCCATGCTTTGATAATTCAATAAACATAATTTTATTTTCTTTCTTATGACTCAAATACAATTATCAACACTGGCACTAGTTACATTCCTCAACACTCCCCCTTAACTAGGGAGGTATTCATAACTTTTACACGTACAAAGATGAACCAAAAATGAAATAATCTACAAAGATAAAGATTCATACAGTTCCATAGTGGTTTTGAACTAGATACTTTACTAAGGTATCCAACTGAGTGGGACTAAGGTGTGCTCTAAGCTTCAACCACTATAGGTACCATCAAGGTTCCACTCTGACACTAACCTAGGGATCTAGTGTGTATGCAAGGTCATATATCTATGACCAATTCCATCCACCCTACTTCGGGATCTAGACATCAACACATGGGTTGGCGAGATGTCCTCTCAAGCATTTAGGCACTCAGCCCCAGATGCTTACATCACTCCCTATAAGATACATACATATCCATTAGTTAAGCATGCTTCTACAAATTCATATTTTATCATGAAGAGATCTTGTTCAAACACCACCCCAATTAGCAAAAATCTTTCAATACATATATATGAAAATATGAACCTTAGGGGTCTTAAATTATCCTGATGTTGCTCATATATCTTATTGCATTTTACAAAAAAACATTCAATGATTCAAATATTATTAAAATTTATTATCGGCATTTTATGAAATCACGGAGGGTGTTATCACTAGGCTAGACAAGCTGGGTTGTGTCAACCTCCAACCAAGTGTAACTATTTCAAACCAAATTTTGACTAGAAGTTAGCCCTTCCAATCTAAGAGGGCTCTCTTAAAATATTTATGAAATTAACTGTACTATACTCAAAGTTCATATGGCTAACTCTAGATTTTTATGTGATTTTGTAGGTGAAAGAGAGTGATGGCTGCCACCATTGGGCATGGAGTCAGTCAAGAGAAAATTCAATTACAAACAACATTATTTAAGGAAGTTGAGGAATTTTGGCTATGAAATGGAGTGAATTAAACATTTACAATCAAACATGGCACATTTGAAGGAAATTGGAGCAATATTACATTGAATTCAAAGTAATCAAACAAACTATGAAAACTGATAATAACATGAAAACATGAAAGGATGGAATGAAACCAAAATGAATCTCAAGTTAAAAACAGAGTATGTTGCAACTGTAATTCTTATTAACTTAAAAAAAAACATACAAAATGTGGTCTCTCTCACATTCTCCATCCTCTTTTTGAAGTGAGAAAATTCTACATATATAGAGTGAGTTCGCCATTTAATAATATGCCACCTAGGCTAGACTCGATGCATAAGAGACCTAATTCTATTTGACTAACAAAACAATAGGGATATTTCTGTTTTAACAGAGTTTGAATGAAAATAGGAGCCTTGTATCATTTATGAACTCAACAAATTATGTTGTTGAACCTTATCGAATCTAAACAAATTCTAAATGTGTTGTTGATGTGTCTCATGCCACATCGATGTGCTAACCTGGTTTACTTTGTTGACCTGGACCCCACCAATTCAAATTTTAAAATTTTTGGCTAGGAAAATTTATGTAAAGTAGGCCTCAAAGACAAGTTCATATTCTACAAACCCTGATATCTGTGTAAATAATGAGAGAATTTTTTGTAAATTAGCTCGTGCTAAACAAAAACCTCCTTCAGATTTCCAAAATTCCTTTTCATTTAGTCGGAGAATGAGCCCGAAGTTGACTACTAAAACAGTCATTTCGAGACTTTTCATAGCAAATTTCAAAAACCACCCCTATGTTGTCATTTTCATGCCTTTGTTGATTTTGAGGTGTTTAGTATTTTTTTTATTAAAATCATCCTATCAAAACTCTCTCAACTAAAAATTTTGTTGGATTTTCTTTCCATGGAAAGCTACAGCAGTTTCGTAGCAAACTTTGGTAGCAACTTTCAAAAAACACTCTTATGCTACCTCTTTTCTCTCTCTACTAGTTTTGAGGTCTTCTTTGATGTTTATAAGCTAAACATATACCTTTATAACTATCTTTGCTAAACTTTATACCAGCCTTAACCTCCATGGAATGCTATAGCAGTTTAGCAAATTCTCAGCTTCATTATGGGAAGTTGCTACAAAAGTTCCTAAATTCTGAGTTTTTATAGTTTTCATGATTCTTAATGCCTCCTTATGACTCCTAATATCATTTTGACTATATATATGGTTGGGTTGAGATATTTGGGTATAGTGAAGACAAAATTGAAAACTTTACAATATCATGGATTAGCATCTACTTGTACTTGCAAGTCTTTGACTTGAGTTTGCAACTTCCTTCTATTAGTTTGCAGCCACCTATTCCTTCTATAAATATGCTTCAGCATCTTTTGCAGTGGTATAATTCTCTTTTTCTTTTCCTAGCCTTTTCTACAATTTCCTCATCGAAATGTAGCTACTCCAACACATGCTTCTTCATTTCTTCAACTTCCGATTTGGCCTCTATCAACTCTTCTCATGAATTTTTGTTTGTGTTATGGATGCAACACATTAGGAGCTACTTGTGAGTTGCTTCCTCTTTACCTGCAAAACAATTTAAGAATACTTAGACCACACTCAAACCACGGCTATATGTGTTTTGACAATGAAAAACCCTATTCAATGATAGCACTTGTGAACTTTTAATAGTAGCAGATGGTATAAAGAGGAAAAGGAGAGGTAAGGGTGAATGAAAAGAAGTGGAGGACATGAGAATAAAGGTGTATAATGACTTAGTACAAATCTAACATCACTAACAATCATTTAAAATAAAACCGTTACACAAGTGCTAGGATGGACCATTTTGCTATGGAACTGTCAAGGACTTTCGTAATGAATTTTGGGTTTGTTAAACTAGAGTTGCTACGAAATTTTGCAAAACTATCAAACAAGTCAATTATGAAATGATGACCTCAAAACAAATGGAATTATGACCTTTTCTCTTTTGTGATGACCCTATCAAACACTAAATGTACCACATGATAGCTTTCACATGAACCTAAACATAAAAACCCTATCTAAGATGACTAATCAAACTAAAAATTATTTCTAAGAGTTATCATGGATAACAATGGCTCCAATGGGGATGGTGTGCCCCTATGGTGCAACAAAGAACTAGCGGACCAGTTGCCTAACCATTGGGTTGATCCAAATTTGAAGACTACATTCAAACCCACTCACCAAACTAACAACTGCAAAATTTAGCATAAAGATTAAGGAAATTCTTTCCCAACAAGCTTATTTATGTACCAATAACCTTACTCTAACAGCTGAAAATACACCTACTTAATTCAAGCAATATGAAACCTCCAATATAACCAATCAAAGAGTTGATCCAACACCTGATCTCCTTGATTGTATTTAAGTGGACCATCTATTAGCAACTCAGAATAAATACGAAATCCATCATCTGAGCTTATAAATTAAATAAAATCCACCATCATTGATTATTGGAATAGACTTACCAAACGATCTTGATAATCATTGTTATAGCTCCAAATCTCACTATTATGGTTTGTGATGCTGCACTCATGGCCTAGGGCAACCCCTCCTTCCAGACCTGGTCCCAAATTTAAAAAACAGTGTTTTATTCCCTGTACGCGAACATTGCCTGAGTTAAACGTGTGTATATAGCAGGTCCATATATAGCAAACCCGCGTATATGTATTAAACACTTTAAAAAAAATATAAAACTCCTTATTTTCGGGCGGAGGATTCGCGTTTACCTGCTGATCACCTGTTAGTGCCCGTGGCCCCAACTGTTCCCAACCAATTCCTAACTAAAAAACTACTTTGGAATTGGTATAAAAAGACATCAAAGGGAAGGCCTAATGATAGCATAATGGTTGTGTGAGTGCATGTTTCTTTGTTTAGACAACTTTCAGTCTACTAGGGTTTCCACCCAAAAGCCCTAGGGGATCAAATCCCTCAACAGAATTGGCGACTCCACTGGGGACAACACTCTTGTTGTTCCTAGTTTGGGTTTTTGTCAAGCCTATCAGGGCTCAGTTGCTTGTTGGTTTACTGTTACTGTCTGGTCTATTTTTGACTTCTAAGTTTTGCCAATTTTCTTCAGTTTGTTTTTTATTTTTCTTGAAATATTATATATACGTTGTTTTCCTTAGTTATAGAAGCGTATAAACGCTTGTTTCCTGAAGAAAACACGCATAGACGCAGGTTTCCTCAGGCACAGTAGCGTATGCACGCAATCTTCACTAAGTACAGTCGCGTATATCTTGCAAATTTCAGGATTTATAAATTTTTGTGTCTCTAAAGTTTGTCTGGTGTTTTGAGTCGGTTTGAAACAGTCATTTTTGCCAGTATCAGTTGTCTATGTTACAGCAAGCGTCTTACTCCGATTTCTCTCTGATTATAAGGAGTATTGGTCTTGTTTTGTGTTTGCAAGCGTCATCATCTTTTTGCTAAAAGCATGCAAGATTTCTTGATTGGAATCTTGGCTGCTCTGAGTTATCAGAGCAGAAAGATTGTTATCAATCTTTGTGTTTGAACTTTTCTTTTTGGTGACTTTTTGTTTTCTTAACGAAATCACTTTTTATGACCATTTACTTCTTTGTTTCATCAAAGTTGTCATTTGATACTTTCTTGAAATTGTCTTTTTGATCTTTTTTGGTTTTTGTTACCAAAGCTTTCCTTGCTGCTTTCGGTTGTTAAAAATCCTTTTTAAACACATTTTTTTTTGTTGATTTTTCATTCTTTGTAGGGTGTCAACTTGCAAAAGTGTTTCTTGCTTATTGTTTCAATCGCAAAGTTTCGGTTTTTGTTGAGAGCATTTTCGAAAAGACTTTCTTGTTGCTACTTTGAAGAGAACTTTTTGAAAAGTTTTTGTTTTGCTTTCTTGAACTTTCTTTTCATTTGGTTTCCTTTTGGTGAGTGAAAGTGCTTTATGTTATATTGGGTTTTTCTTTTAGTATTTAGACGAAATGAATTGTAGCATCTCATATTCAATCTAAATATTGTAAGTGGCAAAAGAAAATTTGATAACGAAAGCAACTTTCATTTCTTGTTTTAGAGTAGTTTTCAATCTTGCATCAAGCATTTAGCTATTGCATTAGGATAGATTTGCATCTCTTTAGGCATAAATAGATTTGTTAACTTTTGAGTGTGAAGTGTGAATGAAAAGAAAATAAAAGTTTGTTTCATTAGATGTTTCCTTTCGAACCCTATAGAAATTACTCTTCATTGAAAAACAATGACAAAGTGCATATGCATATAGTTAGGTTTTATTAATTTCTTTTGCATCGAAAAAACACCACTAGTTTCACTTCCATCATCCTTTGACTTAAAGAACAGCCCTTAAAATCAAGCGCTAACTAAAATCAACTAGAAATTTTTTCTTTTAAGTTAAATACACAAACAAGTTTTATGATTGTAGGGCGTTGGATTAGGCGAGTGAAGCGTTAACTCTCCAAGGCCATATTAAACGTCAAACATAGGAGTTTGATTAATGAGAGAAAATCCAATAGCGTTAGGAAGACCAGGAAAGCTCCGGATCTGGGAGTTAAGCATGAGGGTATGTGAAGACAGGGAAGAGAGATACCCCCTCTCCTACTTGTCCGAACTTACCTCACGACTGTTCCACCTGGCTTCTGCGACGAGTTGGTATCCATAGTTGCTTCTCCTAGGGAACTATATAGGTGGCTGCGGAGGGGAATCCCATGGCACCTGAGGTCGACATTGTATCACTCTCAACAGCACTACTGGAAGGCACCCTTGAAAATATTGGGGGCTTGCACCGGCGCAGACTGTTGTTAGGAGGTGAGCGTAACTTCCTCTGATACCTTCCTGATAAGCCTGGGCCCTCATCATCCCAGACTATCTTCGGAAGGCCCCTTATTTTCCACTTTCTCGTATTTTGGTGTCCGGTCCTAATCACCCGGAGCAGAAATACTTGGAAGTTGTTTGACTGGCTATGTCTTTAGGGACTTTATAGTGGGTGCTCTGTGCTCTTAGTTGGCCTAGCTTTAAATTTTTTGAGTCTTTAGCTAGATTTTAAACAAAGAATTCAAAGTGGCTGACCGATCTCCCAGACGATCTCGAAGACTTCATGGTCTTTCACCACTGAGTTTAGAGCCTTCTCCAAGAAGGCGCAGAGGTAATAATACCGGTGGGTTTCGTCCCACTGCGATTGACGCATCGGGGATTGATCCTCCCCTTGGGGGCATTAGTATTGAAGAAAGACCTGGTACTTCCGTAGAACAAGAGAGGAACACTCCAGTTCTTTCTCAAGTTCGCTTACAAGCGGAGGATAATATTGAGGTAGAAGAACTTTCAGAGTCGTTAGTGGCTCTGAATTCTCCCCTACCATCCAGTCATCCACACGTATTGCAATACGTTGGGACTTCGATGCATAGACCGTCAAGTCCAGGTTACGCTACGCGCTTACCTTCGATGACCACTACTGGAAGCATGGATTCTACAAGTGCTACGACTGTACAGACTTCTATATCTGTACAAGGGGGTGGAACTATTTCCATCCCCTTCGTCTCTTTATTCGGATCTTTTTCTAGCACGTCTTTTGTTGGGTCTACCTCCATTCCGTCCACGAGTGGAAATTCCCAAACAAATGCTTTTGGTTCTGGGTACTTCCTATTTTGTGCCCATTCACAAGGCATTCCTTCAGCTCTGTTCAGGGCCACCACGTCCATGATGAGTGTATCAGCTTTGTTCCAAAGTTTTCCATTCAAAAGTGGTCATATACCACATTCCAACCCTACGATAGGATCTATGCCTTTTTCTTCGGTAGGACAAAGCAGCAATCCTTTCCAAGGTTGGAATAACCCTAGGCTTAGTAGCGCCGGAACTGGAAATCCATTCTTTGGCCAATATGGGAGCATGCCGTATACCATGGTTAGTTCATTCCAAAGAATTCCTCCCCTAGCCTCGGCTTGGAATCCATATCAGGGGTTGTCAACTCCTTACAATCCTTTAGGAGGAAACTTTGCTGGGTATGGTGGATATACAACCAGAGTTAGTCAAACTCCAAGTGTTGCTGGGTCACAAGGCTTTCCTTTTGGCTCATTGGGTTCTACTGGTTACTTCGGGCAACCTGGTGCCTTCCAAGATCCAGGACAATCTTTTCAGAGCTTCGAGAGTGCCACCCAGTCAGGGTGGAATCCCCAAGCTCCTCCTAGACTTCCGTTTCTGGCAATGTTGAACTTGCCAGACCTCACGAAGTTAACTAACGACCCAATCAAGTATAATCTGGCCTGGCCTCTGGTCCCAACTAAACTCCCTTCAGATATTCCAAAATTCAAAGGGAAGAGTGGTGAGGATCCAGGCGACCACGTAACCACGTTCCACTTATGGTGCTCATCGAACTCCCTGATCGACGACTCGGTTAGGTTGAGATTATTTCAACGCACCTTGACTGGTAACGCGGCTAAGTGGTATATAGAGTTTCTTGGGGGTAGCTTTACATCATTCGCCGACTTAGCCAATATATTCTTGAACCATTTTCAGTTGCCCGTTCGGTATGATGTCGGAACCGAACTACTGGCCACTTTTCATCAGGATAAGGCAACTCACATTTTCGATCACATTCAGGAATGGAGACAGAGAAAGAGGCTCATTAAAGTCGATATCCCTCCAGGTTTCCGTCTCGAGTGGTTCTTGAAGTCTTTGATACCTGAGATCTCCAAAGATATCTCCATGTCTGGGGTCTATTCCGAGGAGCAAGCCATTTTTAGGGCCCAACAATTAGAATTGATCTACTCTCAGTCTGGGATCCTAGAAAAGTACTTGCCAGATGCTCTTGGGTCTAAGGTTGATGTAGCTAAGCCGAAGCCAGGTCCCCACGTGGATGGTATTGTTGGGTCAGTAGACATAAATACGGTGAACTTGTTGAATCAATTGCAACAGTTGTCTTTACAAAACTGCTTCTAACAACCAAGTCACATCGTCTAACCCTTCCACTTCCCAAACTTCTTCGATTAATGCCGTCCAATCTGATAATCCCAAAGGAAGTCAAAATTCCAATGGGAAAAAGAAAGGATGAGGTAAGAAAAAGAACCAGGATGGGAAGCCTGATGCAAATAAATCCGGCAATAATGCTGGTGGTGGTAGAAATGAGTCGAAAAAGAAAGTCAAGTTTCCATGCAAGTTGTGTAGTGGAGACCATTTAACTCATCTTTGCCCCAAGATTAAAGACACTCTGCGCTTTTTAGGGCAGCAAGGGACTTCTAGTTCCCAAGTTGTGTTAACCAACCCTTTTCCCCAAGGGCAACAACTTCTTGCTAGCGCGAGTTCAAACCCTGGAACCTCTGTAGGGGGCAACCAGGAAGGGGAAAAATCATCGAATGTTTTCATGATGGGTTCTAACGTCCATGTGGCTACTCGATCACATGATTATGGTGAAGCCGAAACTTCCAAGGATAAGGTTGTTCCCGGAAGTACTGACCTTCATATCGAGCGACCCCTGTCAAGACTATACCACGGATACCAAAAGGTTCCGCTAAACGCGCGACAATTAATCCTAATGCTAGGGCCGCCCAGAATTACTCCATTGTGGAGGATCTGGCTCAGAGTCCATGCGCTATGTCCGCTTTAGAGGTTCTCCAGTCATGTCCGGCTCAGAGAAGTGCTTTACTTTCCACGATTGGGGCAGTCGATCCAACTAATTCTTTAGTGCTCACTTTTGACATGTTAAATGTCAAAGAGTGACTCCCTCATCACATGGCTTTTCAAATAAAGTCTACATACTGGAAAATCAACATTTTTTGAGCCGTTATTGATGAAGGGGCTTCCACGTGTGTTATGTCAATGTCATGTTGGAAGGCTATTGGATCGCCTTCGGTTGTTCCTTCACCTACCGTTTTGACTGCATTCGATGGCCATTCTCATAGGCTGCATGTGATTATCCTGGCTTTTCCCATATGTGTTGGGGGGGAGGTCATTAATATTGAAGTAGAAGTCGTAGATGCTAACCTAGACTATAATCTCCTCCTAGGAAGGAACTGGGTATACGAAATGGACGTCGTTGTTTCGACTTTGTTTCGTGTCATTTGCCTTCCTCATGAGGGGAAAATCGTAAAGGTTGATCAATTGGATTATTGTCTAGTTGATCCTCAAGCAAGCTCCGACTCTACTGTTCCTTTAGTGGATAACCCTCGTCCGCCTACTGAGAATTTAGGAGTAGGGATGTATTCCTCATTGATTGGTACTTTTGAGTTTCCCTCTCCTATCGTGAAAATCAATGCCATTTCATCATCTAGGGAGTTTTCTCGAGATGGGTTCTTTCGAACTCGTTATTTTTCAGACCCTTGGACCTTTCCTTCACCTATGACCACATTAGTTGAAGGACAAGAGAATGGAATGGCATCTCCTATATCTTCAGCTGAGCTTAGATATCAGTCTATCGTGAACTCTGCAGATGACCATTCTACTCCTTTTTCCGAAGAGGAGTTAGATGGCAATGTGGCCCCCGCTTGGAGCCTTGACTCTACCTCTACTTTGGACTGCTTGGATTCAGTTTTACCATCAGAAGAAGCAATTCTTGAAGCAATGATGGGTATAGATCGACCTTGGGAAGATTTACACCATCGTTCATACTTTCTTGCTCCATTACAGGAGGTAGAATCTAGATTCTCCGAGCTTTGTTCTAGTGATGTTTGTACGGTGTCAAACCCTTTGGCTCCAGCACACGTTCGTGCCGAAGGTAATATGTCGGTGATTTCAAAAACAACACCTATAAACATCTCTAGGGACCCTAACAAGATTGAGAATCTCTTCATTGGAATTGAGTGTTCCCCTGAAGAAATTCGAATTTACACTGACTTGTTCAAAGAATTTCAGGATGTATTTGCTTGGTCTTATGAGGAAATGCCTAGCATTGACCCATCTATAGTTCAACATGAGATCAAGACATACGAAAACGCCAAACCTGTCCGTCAGAGGCTTCGGCCGGTCAACCCTAGGAAAGCAGCAGCGATCAAAGCGGAAGTGGAGAAGCTGCTAAAGGTGGGTTTTATATACCCTGTTCCTCTTACTGATTGGGTTTCTAATCCAGTCCCTGTGGATAAAAAACAAGGAACAATCCGAGTATGCATCAATTTTAGGGACTTAAATAAGGCTTGTCCTAAGGATAATTACCCCACGCCATTTATTGATCAGATTATCGACGAGTGTGCGGGTAATGAGATGTTTTCCTTCATGGATGGATTCTCTGGTTATAATCAAATTTCTATCCGTCCGGAAGACCAACATAAGATAGCCTTTATATGTCCCTGGGGTACCTTTGCATATAGAAAGATGCCTTTTGGTCTTAAAAATGCTGGAGCCACCTTTCAGTGGGCCATGTCATATGCTTTCCATGACATCAAGCATGTCATCAAAGTGTACTTAGATGATCTCGCTACTCGTTCTCAAAAGAGAACTGATCACCCTAGCCACCTTCGAATGGTTTTCGAACGATGTCGTTTTTATAAAATCCGGTTGAATCCCAACAAGTGCGTTTTCGCGGTTACGTCCAGTCGATTGTTAGGGTTCATTGTGTCAAATGAAGGGATTTGGGTTGATCCCTTCAAGGTTGAGGCAATAGTTCGGTTACCTCCCCCGTCCTCAATTCGTCAACTTCAGAGTCTTCAAGGGAAGGCTAATTTCTTAAGGAATTTTATAGCAAACTATGCCGAGATCACCAAAGGATTCATGCGGTTGTTACGGAAAGGAGTTCCATTTGTATGGGATGACTTTGCGCAACGATCGTTTGATGCTTTGAAAAAAGCATTAGTCTCTACCCCGCTTTTGAGTCCACCGGATTATGGCAGAGACTTCCTTTTATATCTTGCGGCAGCAGAATCAACCATTGGTATGGTTCTGGTTCAGGAGGACGATGCTCTCACCGAGCATGTGATTTATATTTGAGCCGACGCTTAATAGGCCCTGAACTTCACTATTCTCCGGTTGAGAAATTGGCCTTAGCAATTGTCCATGTTGTCCAGTGGCTCCGTCATTACATCTTGCTACGCAAAACTTTTGTCTTAGCAGTGGTCAATCCATTTCAATTTGTCCTCAGTAGGCGAGTGATTGGGGGCAAATATAATAGATGGATAGTCATCTTGCAAGAATTCAATCTTGAGGCCTTGTCAGCCAAGTCTAAGAAATCCATGGTTTTCGCTGAGCTAATTTCTGAGCTGCCTCGTGGAGAGGATACTGTTTATGAGGAAAGTTTTCCCGACGAGCATTTATTCCTCATCTCTTCACTCGACCCTTGGTATG